>PVKN010016922.1:0-17615 GCA_004027915.1 Capromys pilorides | reverse complement strand
TAAGTACAAAAGAGTGGGTCCACATAGCTGACCTCTAATAATTACCAGTTCTAGAGTATTTCACTTTCTGCAAAAGTTACAGTTTAACTACTCTTCCTCTTTCAATATTTAACAGTTCAAGGTATATTAGAGTATTTCTACACACCACTGTCATTGCAACACCAAATCTATAATACTTAAGAATCATTATATGCAAATAGAAAGTGATTTTTTTAAAAGTTTCTCAGATGAAGAAACCAACTGAAGTGCTCAAATTGGTGAACTATCAAGAGATGAAGGAATGGTGGAGAGAGAGGAGAAGTGGACCTTAAAAAAAAATATGTTCTGTGCATGTACCCAGGATGAAAGCAATCATTATGTATGGTAAACATGAACCAATACAAATAATTAATTTTAAAATCTTAACTTCAAACACAGTATGACAAAATATTTCCAAATCTCATCAATGAACACAGGCCAACCATATGACATCATCATTCAAAAACACCCAAAGTATATGTGTCAATGTAATAGTGAAATAGCAGTTTACATTTAAATCCACAAACTGTGTTTCAATTCTAAGTATTAATATGTTGAGTAATTTAAAACAAAAACGTCCTTGAAACTATGCATAATACATTTTATAAGATGCATTATCTTACTATTCAGAGTTATTCTGTTACCAATCCTTATTAAACTCACTTTGCCATCTGTCATAGTTACTTCCCACAATTTTTAATTGTACTAATTTTTTTTACAAAAAGGTAAAATCATGACATACAAGAATGAACATGTGTTCAAGATTTTGTTTCAAAAAACAAGGCAGATGGCAGGTAAAGGAAATCCTATAATTAAACATATTAATAGATGAGGAATTTTGAAATGAGTATGCAAAAGGAGGCGATACTTTCATTGAACTTGAAAGAGACATAAAAGAATCTGTGTTCGTAAAGTAAAATTATTTATCATTGATGCTAGCTAGAATTTACAATTTTTTAAAAAAACTTTCTTTGAATGAAATAATCCAAGGAGCTTCATGAACCTGAACTACACAAAAATTTTTCACTGACCCACATTTTCTCCATAAGATCTGGCATAACACTGTAAGAAATGACCGCACATAAGCATCCAAATGCTCCCCACCCTACCACACTTTTTGAAATAAATCTGGTGCAAGTTTGCCCCTTTTCATTCATCCAAGCCACAGTAACCTTGTTTCAAAGTACCTATACCGATATAGGTACACAGTTTCATCTTAAACATTAGCTACCACCTCATTTTCTTGAATAAGGAAGATTTGCCGAACAGGTCTTAGAAACGAGAAGCCAGATAAGGTAGACAATTGAACGCAAATGTTTTGTTCAGTGATATGGCTGGATCTCACTTTTTTATATAACTATCTGCTGGCTTTAATTTCGCAACGCTACAGACATCGAAACTCTGACTAAAACTTCCAAGCAGTCCACGAATAACAAAGAGGAAAACTGCAAGACTTCCCACCTCGTAAAAGAACCATCCAAGATTCAGTCACCAAACGAGGCATCCTCAGCCCGGCCACTTCCCTCTCTATTTGCCTGGGAGCGGAAACACAAAGCCAAACCAATGTCACCCCGGGGACCGCAGGGACCCCGACAACTCAGCATTCTGCGCTCAGCACCTACCCACTTCTACCCGAGCCGCTCTGGGCGTGTGAAATGTCCAGCCCACAGGGACCGCAGCGCCGGGCTCCGCGTCGGAGTTCCCGCGGGCCGGGGTCCTGGCCGCCCCATTTCGAGCGCGTCCCAGGTTGCGCACCGCCGCCAACTACCGCACCACCGTCCCCGCTCCCGGGTCTCTTTACCCTCGCTCTTCTCGGGGAGACTGGGACCCCGACAGCACCTCGGCGAAAACCCAAGTAGCGGCGGATAGAGAAGCGGCAGGTTTATTCCCCCAGAAAAGTGACAGCGCTGACCCAACCCGCGCGTCCCGCTCGCAGGCCGGTCCCGTGAGCCGCCAGCCGCACCCCCAGGCTGCCCCGCCCCGCCCCGCCCGCCCTCCGGGCCTCTGTCCCGCCTCTCACAGCGCTCCGGCGATCCCATCCGGGCGGCAGTAGGGCGGGTTAAACTCCTGGCAGAAGGCGGTCGAGAGACAAATCCAGACGGCGCTCACCAGGAGCGCAGAGGTTAAGAGCACTCAGCCCCTGGAGGCTGGCGTGACCAGCAGCAGAACCTCGGAGCTGCCAAGCACGGCTTCCGCTCCAGGCCACCGCTGCCCAATCCAAGCTCGTCTCTGTCGTCACTTCCTCCTCGAAGGCAAAGGGAACGCCGGGCGGAAGAGGCTCTCGAAGCGGACCCGGAAGGGGCGGGGCCAGGGGGGGGGGGCCAGGCGGTGGGAACCTCGTGGAGGCTGAGGTGAGTTTTGCTGGGCCTGTGGCCCTTGGCCGGCAAGTTTGCTGCTCTGCTTCGCTTCGTGGCTTTGGCCGATCGTGGCTGAAACCCTGGTGGCATCAGCAGCAGTGAGCTGGGGTATATAAGCGATTTTTTTCTAGGGTCGTGGGAATCCAGGACGTCCCTAGGTAGGTGGAGGCAGCTCAGCGTCTTCCCCGGCCGATTGCTAGTGTAGACCTGGTCGCCCGAGGATGCTCGGCCGTGTGTTCGGTGCGCAGGACCCCCACGCGTTCTCCTGTCCGAAGACTTGCTTCAGGGACGTGTGACAGGTCCGTTACCACGGTCTGGGCCGTCCATGCATCATGCAACTGACGTGTTTGGGGTGACCTCGAATTTAGAAGCGGTGATGGTGGAGTCTGGACAATCAGGTCGTGAACTGTCCAAAAGGAGAGATCTGTGCGTGTGAAACAGAAGTGACCAGTGCCCAGCTATAAGGGAAGAGGTGTGAATGCTGAAACAAAAACGCAGCGAAAATTGGGCTTGCTGATAGAGAAGTAGTTCTCAGACAGCGATACGTGAAAATAGATGGGAGGCGATTATTTTATGCGTGTTGTTATAGGCCAGAGGATAGTAACCCAGAGGAAGTCAGGGTTACAGGGCAAGGACAGTGATTAGGGAGACCGAAGAAGTTATTTGAGAAGTAGAGGCATAAGTGGGGTAACTCTAGAAACTGACAGGCGATTTAGCCCTTTTATAAAGGGCTTGACTTAAGGACAGTGGATTTGAAAAAGATTAATGAAGAAACTTGGAGATCCTCGGTGGAAATCTAATGTAGTAACCCAGTGATGAGAGCTGGAACTGAAAGCAGTGAAAAGAGAAAGGGGTCCTACTTAAGAGGAACAGGTAAACTTGATAGGCACAAGAGAACAAAAGCAATTTGAGAGGCTTTGAAGTTACACGAGCTGGATTCGAATCTGGATTTGGAGTTGACTGGCTGAAAGGCTTAGGATCATCTAGGTTCTTTGTAAAAATAAGAACAATACCCTTATTGTGGGGTGTTTTTTATAGTTAATGTTTACCATATGCTAAGCGCTGTTATGGCTGTAATGTATCAGTTACTATGCTTTAATACTCTTAAGTCTTGGATGCTGTGATTTTTATTAATGAGCCAAAAGTTAATAGAGCCCAGATAGCTCAGGCGATTCTGTATATGAGCACTAGAAAATGTGAGACGAGGTTAGGAGGTAAGGTTGGTTTTACTGCAAACAGGATAAGTTGATACTGTAAGGTATTCAAAGAGATAGGAAGTATTTGGGCTGTATAATTAGTACTTATGAATAGATGAATAGGGCTAATGGGAAAAGTAAGCACAGTTACAAGGCCAGGAGAAGAGAACTGAAGAAGAGTTAATTAGATGTCCTAGCCTAAGAACATTATCACCATGTTAATATTAACTTTCCTTGAATTTTAACTGCCTTTAGGTTGGTTCTTGTGAGAAAAATATTGAGGCCCATTAATGATTAGTAGCAGTGAATATCATTAGCATAAATTGGGATTTTTTTTTTTTTTTTTTTTTTTTTTTACCAGGGATTAAACTCGGGACTTTACTCTTGTGAGACAGGCAGTTATGCCTCTGAGCTATCTCCCTGGCCCCTGGGATTGAATATTTTAAAGTTGATTGAGAGAGAGAGAACCTGTCAAGTCAAGCCAGGTGAAAAAACCCAATAAAAAGAACACTGCACAAGGAAAATTATAACCTCAGCACTCTTGTTTAAGTTGTATGAATGTTTTCAGTGATATGTTTGTCTTCCCTATAACAATTGTTAGGGTTGGTTTTTTTCCTTCACTTCTTGTGCCTTCTATCCATAACCAGTACTTGATATAACACAGAAATATGATGTCTTTGAAAAACAGGGTGCCAAATATATCTGTCCTTTTAGTTTGTCTGGGGTGGTGACTGGTGACTCTGATTTTGAAATGAAGGCCATCTCTCCATGTAACAGTACTTTTACAATATGAGACAGGAGCCACAGTAGCAGCAGCACTTGAGAACTTTAGAATTTTAGTTCCCACCCTGGACCTATTGAATCAAAAACTAGTGCCAGGAGATGAACCGAGCTGGTTTCCAGCAATGTTTTCGTCTGTAAAACCTGCAGGGAGCATGGTTATACACTACAGTTTGAGAAGCACTGTGCTCGAAAGGAGAGTGCCATAATGTCAGTAGTTTTGTCTTACCCATGTCATATCTCCAATGTCTACAAAAGTACTTGCCTAAGTAGTAGGTTTACCATCAACATTTACTGATCTGTTCAGCGTCACGTTGCCGCTCTCAGTATAAAATCTGTTGGTGATTCAGTGAGCAACCAGCTGTTTAGCTTCATTGAGGCTTTTATGACATATTTATAGCAGTGTGTCCAATTTGAAATTTGACAAATGGCAAATGGCATGAAACTTGACAAATGACAATCAGTGGAGAATGTTTTAAAAAATGAAGATATTCTGGCATTTTAGGTCGTTGGTTTGTTTGGAATAAGGAAAGGTTAAGAAGCTCTGTACTTTTAATTACATGATCAGCAGTTGGTGTTCACCAAGCCAGCAGACCAATGTAGAAGAATTCAGTGTTCTTTGTTGGTGTGCACAGGTTGCCTCACCCATGGTATCAAACGTCACAACATGGGGCTCACCAAGCAGTACCTGCGCTACGTGGCGAGCGCAGTCTTTGGCCTGATTGGCAGCCAGAAAGGGAACATTGTCTTTGTGACACTTCGTGGTGAGAAAGGCCGTTATGTGGCAGCACCAGCCTGTGAGCACGTTTTCATCTGGGACTTACGGAAAGGAGAGAAGGTAAGCAAAAGTCCGCAAGGCTGATGTGTGGGTGCGTGAAGATGGAGAGACAGAAATGAACGCGCTCCAGTGTTCACCGTACACTGAATGTTGTGTAGCTGCACCCTTTGGAGTCTTTTCTTTGGTTCTATATAGCCAAGCATTGCTTTCTGGATTTTTCCACCAAATTCTCTAAATTCATAACTTCGTCAATTTATTTTACCTACTGATTCTTTTCATTTTTCTTTTTTTTTTTTTTTACTGGTTTTCATAGTCAGATATAAAATATTAGACATTTTAAAAAGGTAGTGACTCTGCTGATGGACTCTTTTTGTACTAATACAGATGACTCATAAGCATTGGTAAGGTACCTTTTGGCTCTTGAGTTCCTCTAGCCTTATCACTTCTGCCAAACCAGGATTTTAATCTTGTCCATTAAGTGTGTGACTGGTATTTCATGCTGTTGCCTCCCAGAGTGGCTTGGTGATAGAAACACTGTAGAGCTCCATGCTGTGCAAAGCAGTTTCTCATAAAATGGAGTCTAGTTAAATAAGGACAGCTTTCCAACCCTGTCTTGAAAAAATCATTTGATATGGGCATAGGGTAACATATTAGTAGTTTATTTAATTGCCTGAGGAAGTTTTGCATGTATTGTGCCATTGTAGAGCTTTGAGAAAAATAGTTGTATCTTTTGTTGAGTGTTTGATTGCCTTATACAGGTAATGATTCCTGTATTAAAGGACCCATAAAAGGATTGTAAGTGTGATTTGGAATTGATGTATTCAAGTTTACCATTCCTGATTATTCCTACGCTTTTCCCCTGGTCATGTGTGTAACTTCCCCAGATTGTTTTTGATTCTTTTGATTTCAGATCCTTATCCTTCAAGGTCTTAAACAAGAAGTCACTTACCTATGCCCCTCTCCAGATGGACTGCACTTAGCCGTTGGCTATGAGGATGGGTCTATCCGAATCTTTAGTCTGCTGAGTGGGGAAGGGAATGTGACCTTCAGTGGCCACAAAGCAGCTGTCACTACTTTGAAGTATGATCATCTGGGAGGAAGACTGGTTTCTGGCTCCAAGGTGAGACTTTGGTACCCGTGCCCAGACTGATGCATGAAAGGAGCTCTAAGGCCGAGGCCAAAGCAGATGGCACACAGAATTATTGGCTAAAACTAAGGGTCCTCAGTGTTGAAAACAGGTTTCTCGTAAGAATAATATGACATTGGTGGATCAGAATTGAGAGGCATATTTTGTTTCCTATCACGTTTTCTGATGAAAATCTATGAAATGGAGGAATAGGACAAAGATGTGCAAGCTAACTATGATAGGACATAGTTGTGGAAGTGCTATGCAAAACAAGAGAAAGAACAAAGACTGAAAATAAGAAAATATGATAGCTTTTTACTTAAAACTTCCTGTATCTCAAGAATGACGAGCCAGAAAATGAAGTGTGAAGGATGCCTTTGAAAGGATGCCGTGAAAGTGCTGAAGAATGTAATAAAATGGGTTTGTAAAGATACAATTCATGTGGAAAGACAAAATATTGAAAATGCTAGTGTTTTTTAATTTGCATATCTAAAGCAATTTAAACATCTGAACGTTTTTGTTATTTAGAATTTTACCAAATGATTTTAAAGTATCTATAGAAAACAGATGAATTGCAAACACTAAATTTAAGGAAAGAAAAATAGTAACAGGAGGATAATAGATACTAACATGCATTATAGGGCTGGTAAAATAGCTCAGCAGACTAGGCACCTGCTTAGCCAAGCACAGGGACTGGGGTTCCCACCTCCAGTGCCAGCCCCACTCCCGGCCTGCCTCCAGGCATGCTGAGCCACCACGACCAGGCGTTGTGATACAGGCTTGGTAATACACTCCTGTCGTCCCTGCCGTGGGGAGGCTAAGACAGGAGGGTCACTATGAATCTAAGCTGCGTAGTAAGACTGTACCAAATGCATAAAAAGGAAGTAATAAAATAAAAATAAAATACATTATAAAACCACAGTTTGACAATAATCATATGAATGTATTTAGTACCAATGTAGCATAGTAGATTATTACAGTGAGATGGAAACCCGTGAAACACATGCAGTTTATGTAGCTAATTACTGTATTTTGAAGATAGCATTTCTGATAATTATGAAAATGGTAGATTATTTGTAAAATATCATTTAGAAAACTAACTGTTTAAGGTAGAATTTTCAGTTAATTTTATCTGGTTCCATATGCCAAAATGAGTCTCAGATTAGGCTTACAGATGCAAAAATAATAATTTAAATAAAGTAGAAAATATGTATTACCTGTTAGTGAGGTAGAAAAGGACTTCAAAGATAGCACCAAAGTTGATACTAAAAGTTGAGCAGATGGCAGACCTGGCTGGTCATCTTGTTTTTGATGGGGGAATAGTACAACCCAGAGAATGTCGTAGAAATCAAAAATTTAAAAAGACCTAAGAATTTCTCATTTTAGTATTCTATCTCAGATGCATGTACAAACAATTATGTATAAGAATGTTTCTTCCTGCATGTTTATAGTAGCAAAAAATTGGAAACTAGGTACCTCAAATTTAACCAATTTAAATTATAGAGTATCTTTATTATAATTCTGTAAGCATTGAACACTGAAGACACTGGGCTGGCGAGATGGCTCAGTGGTCTAAAGCGCCTACTTAGGAAAGCGTAGACAACCGCAGGGACCGTGGTTTGATCCCTGGCACCACATGCTGCGCCAGTTCCACCTGCAGGGCAGGCTGAGCTGGCCATAATTTAAAAAAAAAAAGAAAGGGAAAGAAAACTAAAGACACTCTGCAATGTCATGGCAAAATGGAAATCTACTAAACTTAAAAAGTAGGGTGGTTAGCTGATGTAAGTAGCAGGATCTGTTGTTTTCTAATAGGAGAATAACAACCTGGAGTACAGCAACATAAAGTATCTGCTGATGATCGCTAGATGGGAGGATTAAGGACAGCGCCTCTACTTTTGTGTGCTTTTTAAATTTTTCACCAGGACTATGGATTGCCTGTGTAATAATTAAATCGCATTTTTTGACAACTCAGGTCTTTTATGGTAAAGAAACTTAAACCTTCTGTATTATGTCACTCTTTTAGGACACAGATGTTATTGTATGGGACGTGATCAATGAAAGTGGCCTCTACCGTTTAAAGGGGCACAAGGATGCCATTACACAGGCACTGTTTCTACGAGAAAAGAATCTGCTAGTTACTAGGTAAAAAAAAAAAGGTTTAAGTTCTTGTTTGTTTGTTTCTTTTTTCTTTTTTTTTTTGTTTTCAGGCACATTCATAGGAGAGGACCTGAAAGAGATTGTTTGTTTGATTCTGCCCTCATTTCTCCACACTGCTAATGCTTATCTGTTAGCGTCCTCTGTTGCTCCCCAAGCCCTTCTCTTATCTCTGTCTTAGTTACTTTTTCTTGTTGCTGAGACAAAGTGCCTGACACCCAGAGCTAAAGGAGGAAAGGTTTGTTGAGCTCACAGTTTGCAGGTGTTTCTGACCAAAGGTGGCTGCCTCCAGGCAAGGGGCATGGCGGAAGCACATCTCAGGGGAGAAACAGCTCCTTCGGGGCAGAAGGCAGCAAGCAGCTTGCCTCTCCCTCCCAGGCTACCTACCCTTCGGGCAGTGCCACCCGCACCCAGGCTGGGGCTTCCCATTTATCCACACCCAGAATGATGCCAAGCCAGTCATTGGCCTGATTTGGCATCACACACCCCAGATCCAGTCATCTCGGAGAAGCCCCATCTATGACTGCATGGAGCTTTGGGGACAGGTTGGGGGACATCTAGATACAAGCTGTGATACCTCCCCTTCTACATAGTATCATAAAACTATGATCAGAATTAGGTGAGGCATTTTTTAAATTTCCTTGTCACTTTTGTCATTCATTTCTTATGATATTTTTTCCATGTTCCTTAACCTTTACTATACTTTGTATTAACTGTCTGCCTGCTATATCCCCTGCATAACTCAGGAAGGCAGAAGATGGAGGCCTAGGCAGATATGAATACCAGGTGTTTGATTTTTCCTTGCCTTTTAAGGAGCAATGTATTTCGTAGGCTTTCTGAGTAACTGTAATTTGATCACTTGCAGTTACCGTTTTTGTAAATCAGAATTCCTGTGTTTTGTCTAATGGAATAATTACTATTAGCAAGGAATGGTCATCAAGGAAAGGCCGAGATCCCAAGGTTTGTCAGGCAATAATTAGAAGAATCATGGTAGTGATTCATAAAATGCCATAATGCAAAGCCTAAGTGCTGCCCCAGTGATAAGCTCATTCCCTCTAGATGGGATGCAGATACGTTTTACGTATTGTTCACGTAACATGGTTGCCGTTATTGGCGACATGGTTGCCAATGATTCCATTGGTTCTAATAGGAAATGTATGTAACACAGGGAATATAAAGAGAAAGAAATGACACTGGGAGGTGGGCTTTGGGGATGAACTTTGTGACTCAGATTTTTTATGGAGTTTTTTCCACTGTGGTGATAAAGTCTGATTATCAGATTTGTACTAGTCAAGGGATAGAGAAAAGACCTCTGAACAAGAAGAGTAGAGCTAGTTGGAGGGGAAGAATGGTATGAGGACATTACGAGCTGATTAATAGGCATTGAGAATGACGGCAAACAGGCTGACTGGTTGTAGATAACATTGAGCTGGTATAAATTTTAAAAGTGAAGATTGCCTGATAATGATGTATTTAATAGGATGAGAAACCAATAAGACAAACAGACCAGATGAGAAGCTGTTAATAAAATAGTTCAGAAGGTGGGCTGGCGAGATGGCTCAGTGGTCTAAAGCACCTGTTTAGGCAAGCTTAGGCAATTGCAGGGACCGATCCCAGGCACCACAGTCTGTGCCAACTCGAACCCCAACTCCAGGGCAGGCTGAGCTGGCCCTAATATGAAAAAAATGTATAGTTCAGAGTGTAAGGCTTAAGTTCACCCTTGTGTACTGACATGGATTAGAAGGAGTCAACATTTAGAGACTTTACAGAGCAGACATAGTTAGGACGTGGAGACTGACTGGACATAGGAGATAAGGAAAGGGGAAATCTAAGAAGTTCCATGTTTAGACAATACCATGGAAATGATGGACGAGGCATGGCCTAGCAAGTGCGTTGTGTACTGAGGATCTCAGAACCTCGCACTTGCCAGGCAGGCGCCATATCACTGAGCTCTGTTCCTGGTGGTATATCAAGTTCTGTGTTCTTCAGTACCCAGAATTCAAGGCATTTTTTGTGCTTGAGGGAGAAATACCTACATAATCACTACAGGAAGATTTAGGATGCTTTGCTCGCAGAAGGAAGATCAAGTACGCTAGTAGCTATAGACAGTACTGCTGTACAGTATGTTGTCTTTTTAAAGCAACAAGTGAGTTTTTTCTCTCCCTCTCAGTAACGGGTCAATAAATAAGCTTTTATCTGTCTCTCTGTTTCTCCGTGTAGTGGAAAAGACACGATGGTGAAGTGGTGGGACCTGGATACCCAGCACTGTTTCAAAACAATGACTGGCCACCGAGCTGAGGTATATGTGGAAGGCCATGGAATGCCATGACAGAGATGGTTTTCTTCTCCAACTCTTTCAGGGCTTTGTTTTCATTATATGTTGTCTTCAGAAACAATACAATTTGTTCAGTGAATGCAATGCTAGCTCTCAGAGCATTTAATAAAAATTGGCTTTGAATAGCTTTTAGGCTATGAGTGTCCTAGGTTTTAGTTGTAGAGGGGTTTAGCAGTGTTGCATGTAGGCAATGTAGTCATGACGCATAAACACCGAAATATAGCTGTCAGGGTTTCCCCAAGCAGAGATCTTTTCATTGAAGCTTATGGAATAGTGTACACATCTTTGCAGCTTCCTCGGTACTCTGTTTATATTGGGCTTTCAAAAATACACTGTCGGGCTGGCAAGATAGCTCAGCGGGCTAAAGCGCCTGCTTGGGCAAGCTTAAGTAAAGACTGTGGTTTGATCCCAGCACCACATGCTACTCTAGCCCTGTTCCCAGGGTGGGATGAGCTGGCCAGAGCCCAAGCATAGTGTTGCACGCTTATAATTCCAGTGCTGGGGTGGCTGAAAGCAAGAGGATCACTATGGGTCCAAACTGCCTAGTGAGATCCTGTAGACAAATATATTTTAAAAAATAACAAAAACATGGTCTAGAATGAATGAAGAAAACATTAAATCCTTTGCCTATTTGCAATATTTTCACTGTGTAAATATTAAAGCTGAAAAGTATGTAATTAATGGGGCACTTTTTTTTGCTAGATACTGCTGGAAGTAAAAACATATGAGACCTAGGATATTTTTTGAAAAATTTTTTTATTGATCTACTAGATACAGGGTCTCACTATGTAGCTCACACTTGTAGTGATCTTCCTGTCCCAGCCTCCCCAACACTGGGATTACAGGTGTGTACACCACACCTGGTTTAAGGGTCAGCACAGCAGCACAGCATGCAAGAGATTGAATTTGGGTCCTTGCACTTGCCTGACAGGTGCTTAGACCACTGAGCTGTCTCCTCAGCCCTAGAATATTTGTTTTTTGGGTAGATTGTACTTTGAATTCATACTGAACAGCCATGCTGAACCTAAATTTGGCAATAAGGTGTTCTTGAGTAACTTGTAGTGTCACTAAATGATAAGTCCATTGCAAGCAATTTTCTGCTCTCTGTAAAGGTGATATTTCAAATACATTTTTGAAAGGTTTGGTTTTATGTATCTTAGACTAGGAAATTTCAAAGAGATTTTACTATAGTATAGTTGGGCTTTTGCAGTGTCATATTACACAATCCGGAATCTCCAAAATTGTATCATCCTGTCCTGCTCTGTAGGTATGGGGGCTGGTCCTGGTGTCGGAAGAAAAGCGACTCATCACTGGGGCTTCGGACAGTGAGCTGAGAGCCTGGGATATTGACTACCTGCAAGAGGTAATTGTTTGGATCTTGGGCAGTGTTACATTTTCGCACTTTTGTTGACTCACTGAATTTAGAATTAGATAGTTATTGAAATGGTACTAGAAGAAATTCTATCACTGATAACTTGAAACTTATAAACCAAGATTTTTCTTCATTATATACCAACTACCCTTATTTTTGTAAGCCCCTAAGTAGGGTATCTTTAGATCTATAGCTTCTGGGATGGTTAATGTTTATTTTACAGCATTCTTACCTTGTTATTCCTGGCCCTGTAGCTATTCATAGACAGGTTTTGAAGTGTTTTGAAATTTTTTCTCTCACAAAATTCTATGTGGAATTTATGTTTTTATAAACGTGTATGTCCTGAGAAAATTTGTAACTATTTCTCGGAGACTCAAAGCATTTGTTTTGGGTAGAAAAGGTTACAGACTTTAGGGTCAGCTCGAGTTAGGTATATAGTGTTATCTCCATATATCCATTTTGATGAGTTCTACATGTAGGATAGGGATTATCTTTGCATAGGGAGAAAATGTAACCCGTTTTGCAGTGCCTTTGTGATTTCTAATGCCAATTTGAATATTTTCCTCTAGAATATGATAAACCTTCGTCTAGGAAGATAAAAAGTTTTGAAATTAAAGAGGAATGAATCATTAGTTTTATGCTATTGTTCACTAAATTGTAGCTTTTATGCTATAAAAAGTTACTGGAGATAGTCTAATGAGTATCATGCTATAAACATGGTAAGTTCTGATGCGTGTCCTGCTGTTGAAGAAGATTAGAAGAGAAAGCTCACTAATCAAGCAATCAGTTGTCACAGGAGATTCTTCTACATTTGTTCGCATTAAAAATCAGATCCTGAAACACATTATTTCATGTTTTATTTTCCCATTTTTATAAAACAGATTGAAGACCTGGAAGAACCAGAGCGCAAAAAAGTCAGAGGGACTTCTTCTGGAGCACAGGCCTCTCCTGCAACAGAGGATGGCACCCCTGAGATGGACGAGACACCGGAGGATGTAGCTCTTTTTTATTACTTTAGCAACAAAATTAAATTTGTAGTTCTTGTCATCTCTTGGGGAATGTTTTTGTCAGCTGTATTTGTGAGGCTCACGTGCTTCCAGATTCAGCATAACCAGCGTTTACACTTTCTCTTCTGTTCCTTTGGTGCAGCGCATCCTTTCGTGCAGAAAAGGTGGCTCCATAATTCGGGAAGGGAGGGACAGAGTTGTGAACCTTGCAGTCGACAAGACAGGGAGGATTCTTGCTTGCCACGTGAGTACTTGGCTGAGGGGAAAATGACAGAGACTGGGCCATTCCTTTTGAGTATAGGATACCTGTTCTACATTCAATATAGAGACAGTTTTTTTAAATCATATTAATTACTCATTATATATGATTCTATGTGTATCTAAAATCCCTAGCTCACATTAACTTAACAGTAAATATAGTTACTTTTATTCTTAAATTCTGGATTTTCCAAGCAATATGAAACTATACATAGGGCTGGCCAAATAGCTTTGTGGATTAAATCCTGTGGATTAAATAGCCAGAGATTCAATCCTGGGGCCTGCTGTGCCAGCCCCACCCCCAGGGTGCACTGAGATGACAATTGAGACTGGGCATGGTGGTGTATGCCTGTAATCCCAGCACTTGGGAGGGTGAAAACAGGAGAATCACTATGCGTCTGATCCAGTAGTGAGACCCTGAACACCCTACCCTAAAATACAAAAAGAAAGAAAAGTATACACATCTTATTTACTCCTCAGAACGGTGCTGTGATAGGAAATGATACTTTTCTTTACAGCTAAGGCAACATACTTGGATTAAGACATTCAGGATAATAGCATGAGTGAGGGAAGAGAAGCAAGTGTTACCATTTAGACCTTACTGCACATAAGCAAAATGACACATTGCCTCTTTTGGACTTCACCAGTCTTTTTCCTTTCCAGGGAACTGATTCTGTGCTAGAAGTGTTTTGTATTCTTTCCAAAGAGGAAGTTCAAAAGAAAATGGATAAGAAAATGAAGAAGGCTAGGAAGAAAGCAAGGTATGTATTCTATCTATTAATTAAGTATGCTGGGTAGGCTGTATATCATTGAGAAAATCTGGTGGCTTCCTTAAGAAAATATTTACCCTATTACCACTGTCTCAGTTATGTTTTGCTTGTTGCTTGGACTAAATAGCCAACACCCAAAATTAAGGAAGGAAAGGTTGATTTAGCTCTCCGTTAGTGGTGATTTCAGTCCATACTCAGCTGGCTCCAAGTCAGAGTGGCACATGGCAGAGAGCAGCAGTTTATGGTGGTAGAAAAGAGCAAAGAACAAAAGGAGGAGCTGCAGCAACGGCCTCTTTACTTTATATTATAAGCAGGCTACTGTGAAGTGGGGGTGTAGAACTCACACAGTGTCCATGCCCTCTTGCACAGGATGAGGATGTTTAGAAAGTAAGAATCCTGGCTCTCTGCTGAGTCACTTAGTTAAACTTCTAAACTTCTGAAGCTGACACAGTGTATCAACCAGTATAACCAATTATTGTTAAAAGTGAGAGAAAAAATGTGTGAATATCAGTTCATGTTTGAATTTCTGGTTTTTGGTACATTCTCATAACTAACACATTTCTGCATGTTTGACTCAGCCTACACAGAGCCAAAAGGATGTACAGATTTTTAAAAATATTTTCTAAGCTATTTAACTCTCAAAGGCTACCATCGTGCCTTTATTGGCGGCAGTTTATAAGGAAGAAAGCTTAGTTGCATAATGGTACCCTTTAAGACTGAAAAGAAAGACTGGACATTTATGCACCTGAAGCTTAGGGCAATGTAACCTTGAAATGGATCATTCTACCATACCCAGGTCATTTGGGTACACAAGTGCTTTCCCACTGAGCTGCACCTCCAGCTCTTGAAAGATATTGATTTATTTTAATTTTGACATGTGGTCTCACCGTGTTGTCTGGGCTGGCCTACAACTTGCCATCCTCCTCTTTCAGCCTTTTGAATAGGGAGGGCTGGCTCCAGTCATACTGCACTGAACAGCGAGGACTGCGGGTGTGCACCACCACACCTGGAAATCCATGTTTTAATGGCTGAAATTTATCAAATCTCTCAGAACGGCATCTGACTTAGCAGATCTTTGTAGACCTGTGGATGGATTAAGTGTGGCATTTATATACAAAGTCTTAGAGTTTGAGAAGTTTATTAAAAACATTTGAGTGGAATGATTTGAATTACAAAGGCTTATTAGTGGTTATCCTATGTGGTGAAATAACTTTCTAAGAACCACATTTCTTGTGCATCATGGGACCGGATTTTGGTGTGGAAAAAAATGTTAGGTTGATACTTTTCTTCTTTTCTGTTTTTCTCTAGGCTAAACTCTTGCAAAGGAGAAGAGGAGGACCTTGAAATCAATGTTGAAATGACTTTGCAAGATGAAATCCAGCGAGTAGCTAACATCAAAACTTCTGCCAAAATCAAGTAAGTAAAAATGTTATATCTGTCTGAAGTTTTTCTTTTTTTTTTTTTTTTTTGTATTTTAGGGAAGGGTCTACAGGATATTCAGGGTCTCACTACTAGATTCGACTCGTAGTGATCTGCCTACTTACAGCCTCCCAAGAGCTGGGATTATAGGCGCACATCACCATGCCCAGATCAGCATGACTCTGGGGTGAGGCTGGCACTGTAGGCCTGTGGATTGAACCCCTGGCCCCTGCCCCTGCTTGTAGCTGTTTTAATCCACTAAGCTGTTTGGCCGGCCCAGTATCTGAAGTTTTTATAAGAACAGTAAGATATAGCTGGATATGGTCACACAAACCTGTAAGTCCAGTACTTAGGAGGCGGAGGCTGGAGGATCACTAGGACTTCATGGCCAGCCTGAACTCCATAGGGAGTTCAAGGTCAACCTGAACTACATAGCAAGACCTTGGCTCAAAAATTGAATAGTAAATTATAAAGTATTGTGGTTCTTCATGTAACTATGAGGTGTCTGTACGATTTATTAACTTGGAGATAATAATCACAAGATTCCCATGTCACACTGTCCCTGTTACCTGCAGCATGGCCCCACTTATTTATTCTGATTTTTGATTATTATAGTCTTTTACCTGTTACGGTCCTTTCCTGTTGCCAATTTTTTTTTTTTTTTTTAATGTATTTCCCATGTTCAGGAAGTATTTACAGTCACTTTAAAAAATTTATACACAGAAGGAAGTTATAAGTCAGCAGTGAGCCTGGTACTTTGACTTAGAAGTCTATACCTGACTACTACTGTGGACTGTTTTTTTCTGGACTTAAAAGCCTGTATGGGACTACCCCAAGACCTGGTGCACTCTTGTTGAGTGCTTGTACATGTTCAAATATCATGTAGATTAAGAGAGTCATAGAGTCTTCTAGAAAGCACTGGAGGTGTACCCAGGTGACAAGAATATTGATGGCTGTTTTCCCATGCAGATCCTTTGACTTGATCCACTCGCCTCAAGGAGAGTTAAAGGCTGTGTTTTTGCTTCAAAACAACCTGGTGGAATTGTATTCACTCAGCTCATCCTTGCCTGCTCCGCAGCCGGTCAGGATCGGCAGGATCACCATCGGAGGCCATCGCAGTGATGTGAGGACCTTATCCTTCAGCTCAGATAATATTGCTATCCTTTCAGCAGCAGCTGATTCCATTAAGATATGGAACAGGTTTGTGAAATGATGTTCCCTATAGCTTTGTTCAGTGAAATTTCCTTTCCTTTGAATTATGTTTTTGGTACTTTGAGTGGTTGATAATAGCTTCTTAAGATCCTATATACATTTCTCTAAAATATATGTTCAGTATATTTTGGCTGTTGGCCTGTAGGTGTCAGAATAAAATGAAATATATGTGTAAGTTTGATGAAAAAAAAAAGCAAGCTTCTTTTCCATCTGAGGCTTTGTAGCTATCCTTGGCTAGAGAAAAACATAATCCCGTTGTCTGCTTTTCAAAATCACATAGATTCTTAGTGCTTTTTATTTTCTACTTTTTGTTTATTGGTGACTATTTTATACCTTTCTCAATTGTCAAATACTTCTGCCACCTTTAAGCTGATAACCTTGTTTCCTGTATCACTGAATCTAGAAGAACATTCTAGAATAACGTTCATACTACTATCATTGTACACAACTTGGTTGTGTCTCTGTCCCTATTGTTGTGTCTTGCTTGTGTCTCCTGTCTTTCTATCCAGCAATTCCCAAGGTTCATTTGATTTTTTTTGGATTGGTGAATATTTCCTCTCTGAAACTTTTTTTATGTTTCTTTCCCTGTTGCTGCTTTGGTCCTCTAACCAAGACAGAGCACATCTTATCTGTGAGGTCCTTTCTCCTTTTTCTAGCAATTTTTGTTGCTGCTATGTTAATTCCTTCTCTTTTGGAGCATTCTTCTCATCCTGCATGTCTGCCTTGCTATTCCCTATCCAAAAATAAATGACCCTCATTCATCCCTTCATCCCCCTCCAGTTGCTGACCTCTTCTATTCCTTGTCTGCATTCTTTTCCGCTGTCTACTTTGAG
>PVKN010016921.1:0-17580 GCA_004027915.1 Capromys pilorides | reverse complement strand
TCTCCAAACAATACAATGACATCTTGACTTGAAACTAGCAAATTTTGCTATGCATTAATGTCATGCCAGGGGTTGGGGAGATAGCTCTGTGGCACAAGTGCCTGCCTGGCAAGTGCAAGATTGTGAGTTCGAACTCTTGTCCTGAAAACAAAAAATTAATATCATGCCATTTAACTTGTACTTTTAGTAAGGCTTAAATGATTCTACTACAAGAGGATTAGGATCTCACAAGGAGAAAAACTGGCATGAGATACTTGTCAAAAGCTAAGAGATACTTCCCCAGGAATTCCCAAACTTCCCCTGCCATGGGGAGTTAGTGTTTCAAATTCATTATTCTTAGCAGTGTTGGTGCCTTTCTAAAGTGGCTTGCTGGGAATAAGAAAGGAAGGCCCATTTCTGATCCATATCTTTTTTTTTTTTTTGTATTTAGGAAAGGGTCTACAGAGTGTTCAGGGTCTCACTACTAGATCAGACTCATAATGATCTGCCTGTTTACAGCCTCCCAAGAGCTGGGATTATAGGCGCGTACACCACCACACCCAGTCTCAATTGCCATCTCAGCATGCCCCAGGGGCCAGGGGCAGGGCTGGGACAGCAGGCCTCGGAACTGAACCTCTGGCTCCTATACCTGCTTGCAGGCACTTCAATCCTCTGAGCTATTTGGCTGGCCCCTAACCCATATATCTTGTAGTAGCTGTTTCCTGAGTTATCCAAATACCAGCCAAAGCTTTGACAAGATTGCTTCAAAAGAGCCTGTCTAGAATCTTCCATAAAGCTTCACCTTTTTCATTGGGTGGGGAAATAGGAACTTGGTTTGTTCTTCTAGTTCCTTAAGTGAAGAGCTAAACACAACGTAGGTATTCAATAAAGGTACACTTCAAAACAAACAAAACCACCCTTATCACTCTAGTTAACTGACACTAGGGGCCTTGCAGGAAGAGTCTCTGTGTTAGTCTGCTGGACATTGCTATAACCAAATGCCTAAGACTGGGTAACAGATGAAGTAACAAAGCGTAGTACTATCCTGGTGGCCAGAGGGACCAGGATGGTGCCATTGTCCTGGTAAGGGCCCACTGGCTGTGTCACAACATGGCAAAGCTGAAGGGGAACTGGCCCATCCAGAATGGAACAAGCACATGGGTGGCCTCATGTTGTAACAACTCATTCCTAACCCCTCCCAAGGACAACATCCCATCCTACTCATCTTCTGCGAGGCCCCACCACTTTTTTATTTTTTGTATCAGGAATTGAACTCTTGACCTTGAGCTTTCCAAGAAGGTGCTGTGCCACTGAGCTACATCCCTAACTCCTACCACCTCAATATTGACACACTGGAGACCAAGCTTCCAGCACACAAACCTTCGGGAGACAACCTGTCCAAATCATAGCAATCACTGTGATTTTCTGGGTCCTCATGGCATAGCTTACTTATCTCTGTGTAGCATTTACTCAGTTCCGCTATAATTTTCCACTTGGAATCTATTTTATTCAAGGAGTTGAGGAGATAGCTCCGTGGTACAAGTGCCTGCCTGGCAAGTGCAGGATCGTGGGTTCCAACCCCCGTCCCGCAAAAAAAAAAAAAAAATAATAATAATAATAATAATAATACTTTATTCAAGGTACAGTGAGAGAACTCATTAGCGATCGTCTTTGCCTTGTTCCTCTCCTTTGAAGTTATTCTTCTTTTGTTTGCTTGTGTTTTTGTCTTCTGAGATAGGGTCTCACTCTGTAGTTTAGGCTGGCCTCAAATGTTTGGCAGTCCTCCTTCCCCGGCCTCCCAAGTGTGGGAATATAAAGTGTGCACTACCATACCCAGCACTAAACTTACTATTCTTACAAACAGCTTTATTGGGCTATAACTGACATACAATAAACTGCAGATGTTAAAAATGTACGGTTTGGGCTAGGTATGGAGCTCAGTGGTAGAGCATTTGCCAGCATGTGTGAGGTTCTTGGTTTGACTGCTTGCATTATAAAAATAAATATAATAAAATGTGCAACGATATTTTGACATACATATGCATCCACAAACACATACAACAATCAAGATGACAAACACATTCATTACCCCCATTAGCTTCCTAGGATCCATCCATCTGTAAGCTTCCAGCTTTGTTCTCCTACTCTTCAAAAGGAACCATTGAATTTGAATTTTTTTTCCAAAAGTGAACCATTGATCTGGTTTGCATTTTCTAGGATTTTGTGTAACAACGGTATGTGTTCTTTTCTTCTGAGCTAGAGTTCCCTGACATCAGCCAGGCTGGGCTGTGTCTGGGGCCCAAGCCTCTTCCTGCCCCTTCTTTCACTGTGGCTATATTCTTCTCTTCTTTTAATCCGGTTTACTTTACTCAGCACAATTGTGGTTATCCATTTTGTTTTGTGGATCTATAATTTAGTCTCTTTTATTTTAGGGTAATACATTTGTTTAACTATTTACCTATTATGGGAATATCTGCCGCCATGCCTGGTTTGTGTTTTAACTTTTAAGGATCCTGGAAGACAGTTTTCCACAGCAGTAACATCATTTTACATTTAACCAGATGTATATCAGATATATCAACTAACCAGATCTAGTTATTCTGCCTCCTCTCCAAAATTTGCTATTTGCTGTAGTCTTTTTCATATTAGATGTTTTCTTGCTTTTCATTTTTTGAGACAAGGGTCTTGATATATAGTTTAGGCTGGACTTGAATTCACTTTGCAGCCCAGGATGACCTGGAATTCATGGAAATCCTCCTGCCTCAGCTTTCAAGTGTTGGAGTCCCAATACTTGTAGCACATACCTAGCTTTTCATTTTTTGGTACCAGGAATCAAACTCAGGACTTTGGGCTTGCCAGGAAGATAGTGTGCCACTGAGCTGTGTCCCTGGCCCTATACCCAGCATTTTAAATTTTATTTTATTTTTATCTCTTTCAGATAGAGTCTCACTATGCAGATGAGGCTGATCTTGAGCTCACTTCGTAACCCAGACTGCTCTTGAACTCCCAACGATCCTTTTGCCTCAGCCTCCCAAGTGCTGGGATCATAGGTGTGTGCCACCATGCCTAGTCTGCCTTTCTTTCCTTTCCTTCCTTCCTTCCTTCCTTCCTTCCTTCCTTCCTTCCTTCCTTCCTTCCTTCCTTCCTTAGATACTGGGGATGAAATTCAGGACATTGCACTCTCCAGGCAGGTGCTTAGCCTTTAAATTTAAAAACTTTACAGTAAAAAGACTTACTCCCACATGTCTAACCCCCATCTCAACCTACTTTTATAGATATTTTACGTATGTTTACAGAATTTGTACAAATACTAATGAATATCCTTGTTTTTCCTGCTTTTCGACATAAAATGAATTACACCAAGCTCACTGTCTTTTTTTTTTTTTTTTTTGAGACAGTCTCACCCTGTGGTTCAGGCTAATATGGAACTCATTATGTAGCACACGCAGACTTTGAACTTGTGGCAACCCTCCTGCCTCAGCCTCCTGAATGTTGAGATTATAGTTGTGTGCCACCACTCCCAGCCCTAGATTGCTCACCTTGTATATACCTCCAAGACCCCATAAATGTACTCAATTCATGCTCATAATGTGTCTCATTTCTTTAAGCATCTGCTCTTAACTATACCCTGAAATTTCTGCCTAGTGTAAGCCCTTTTGCTTCTGAGAGGTAGGTCCTGAAAATTCTTTTTCTGTGAGAAGATCAATGTCTGGGGTGGGTTCCTCGTCTCATCTTGGGAACCTCCTCAGCCTGATACCCATAGGGCATCTCATGACCACCTTTTTGCAGGCCCTCTCTCCTCTAGGCCCATGTATCAGCTGTCTCCTCCCCGGAGCCTTTTTGTGCATGTAATTTACACTCAGCCTTCAAATTGCATCTCAGATGTTACTTCTAGCAGGGACCCTTTCCTGAGCACAGAGGAGAGGGGTCTTGTCCACACAGTGCAGTAATCACACTCTTATCTCCACTTATCAGACTCTCCCAATAGGTAGACAGTCAGTCCCACAATGGCAAGGATTGTGCCTGCCTCTTCACTCGTTTCCCTCAAGCCTGACACATAGTATGTGCACAATGCATTCTCAGTAAAGTGATGCAAGAAAGCGTATTTCACAGATGACTAAATGAACATCTTCATCTCACTGGGGAGCCCACGAGAGCTAGGAAAATGCTTCTGCCCAAGAAAGCAGCCAGTTCCTCTTTAATACCACCTGCTAGAGCAAGCAGTGGCCACAAGTCTTCCATATATCAGTACCTCATTTGGCTCCATCCTGGCTTTCCCTGCACCCAGGTTTCAGAGCGATAAGCAAAGTACTGGACATTCCCAGAGGAGGCTCTGACCCACCTGAGAGGCCTGTGCATTGAGGTGGAAAAAGGGAAAACTAGGAGAAATGAGACAAGGAAATTAATTATTATTATTATTATTATTATTATTATTATTATTATTATTATTATTTTTGCGGGACCGAGGTTCAAACTCATGACCTTGCACTTGTGCCACAAAGCTATCTCCCCAGCCCCTAGGAAATTAAATTTTTAAATTGTGCTTACCTGCAGCTTTAAGACACAAAAGGTACTCAAGCCTTTTCCCTTTCGTTAAACTAAAACAAAAAAAATTTTTTTTTTTTGAGACAGGGTTTTGCTATATAGTCCAAACTAGTCTTTTGGGGCTGGCACAGCATGTGGTGCCGGGGATAGAACTGTAGTCCCTGTGGTTGCATAAGCTTCCACTTTAGACCGCTGAGCCATCTCACCAGCTCATAGTCTAGACTAGTCTTGAGCTCCCTACGTACCCCAGGTTTTGCCTTGAACTTGCGGCAATCTTCCTGCCCCAGCCTCCTAAGTACTGGGATTGCAGGAGTGTGTCACTATACATGGAAGGATCACCAATCTTGAAGACAGCCCCTTAAATACACACCACTCCTGCTCCAAATGTATTACCTCTCATTTCTCCAAGCATTGGCACTCCACTCTTGAGGACTCCCTAAAATGCTTAATAAATCCTTCTTGTGTCTCTTACTGACATATCCTGAGAAGTCTTTTTCTGTGACAGGAGTCAGCAAACCTGCAAGCTTATTCTACAAGGATGGGATAGCTCCTCAGGTCAGCCTCGGGGGCCCTCAGACCCGGCCTAGAGAGCGCATGAGGAAGTCTGGTCAGATTCCTGGCCGCTCAGAGTTCATCTTTCTTTATTTTTTTTGAGACAGGGTCTCATTCTACAGTTCAGGCTGGCCTTTCATTCACTTTGCAGCCCATACTGGCCTTGAACTTGCAGCAGTCCTCCTGCCTGAGCCTCCACAGTGCTGGGATTACAGGCATGTACCACCGCACCTAGCCATGAAAGTATAATTTTTAGTGGTAACTTTATCATCTCTTTTCCACTTATCTTTTATTTCTCCTATGCGATCTCACCCCTGCCTTTTCTATATCCTGATCTGTGCATGAGTTCCTTTGCTGGTCTTCCTTCTGCACGGCACACAGGAGTGACCTCTCTCACTTCAAACATAGGAGTGGGATTACTTTTAGGATCTGTTTTGGAAAAGTGAAAATGCTATATTCTTCATGACAGATGAGGTTGCTGGATATGATTTCCAGTGAGTTATTCATTAACTTAGTCACCAATTACTCTTTGCAAACTTGCCTGGGGATGGCAGTCCACTAAAAGCAGTATTTGTCAAGCTGTGAATGTGAATCATTAGTGGAACGTGAAATCACAACCAGAATTGAAAAAAAGAAAAAGGAGGATGGGAAGAAAAAGAAAAGAAAAAAAAAAGAGGATAAAGGGATAATTTTAGGTCATAAAATTTTACACACACACACACACACACACACACGCACGCACACACACACACGCACACACACACACACACACACAATTGTGTGTGCTGAGTTCTGACTTAAAGCATATCATTAAGCAGATTGTGGTTATGCATACCTGTAGTCTCAGGCAGAAAGATCTTGAGACTGAGGTCAGATTAGTCAAATTAAAGAGACCCTAGGGACTGGGGAGATAGCTCCATGACACAAGTGCCTGCCTGACAAGTGCAAGGTTGTGAGTTCAAACCCCAGTCCCACAAAAAAAAAATTAAAAAAAAATAAATAAATAAAGAGACCCTAACTCGAAAGCAAGCAAGCAAGCAAGCAAGCAAGCATTTCTGAATTTGGTCCAAAAAGGTTGTAAGCTCCTACATTAGGAGTTAAGCTTTACGGGCCAGCTAGATGGCTCAGTGGTCTAAAGCACCTGCTTAGGTAAGCTTAGGCAACCACAGGGACCAGGGATCCCGGTTTGATGCCCTACACCACATGCTGTGCCAGGCCCACCCCCAGGGCAGGCTGAGCTGGGCCTTTATTTATTTTTTTTTTAATTAATTATTTGTTTGCTTGTTGTGTTTGTTTGTTTCTTTATTTATTCATTTTGTGGCTGGCTCAGCCTGCCCTGGTGGTGGCGCTGGCGCAGCATGTGGTGCCGGGGATCGAACTGCAGTCCCCGCAGTTGCCTGAGCCCTCCTAAGCAGGCTTTTTAGACCACTGAACCATCTCGCCGGCCCCTGAGCTGGGCCTTTTAAAAAAAAAAAAAAAGAGTTAAGCTTTAGATGGGGCTATAGCTCAGTGGTAGAGCACTTGCCTAGCATGTGTGAGGCTTTGAGTTCTATCCCTAGTACCATAAATGAAGAAACAAACAACCCTCAAGTCTTTCCTGTTATAAGGTAAGCTTTAGCACAGCAAGTGCTTCATTTGCCTTATTTAGAACAATACCTGGTATTTGTTGAGTGTTCTGCAAATAAGTGTTGAATGAGCAAAATTTTTTTAACACTATACCTGCCTTCAAGAATATTAGAATCGGGTGGGGGATGTGGTTCAGTGGTACAGCACCTGTCTGGCAAGAATAAGGTCTTGAGTTTGATTTCCAGTAAAAAAAAAAAAAAAAAAAAAAGGAAAAAGATAAAGGTAATAGGCTCTACATTACTAATGTTAGCTTGAATCAAACTAGTAATGTGGCTTAGCACATGGTACCTGCCGATAAAAACAATTCAGGAGGGTGAAGTGGGAGGATCCCAAGTTTAATACCAACTTCAACAATTTAATGAGACTGTCTCCCAGCAAAAGAGAGACAGGAGTGTGCCTTCTCATAAGACCAAAATCTCTATCCCCTTACTGGGAAAAATAAAAACAAAAAACAAACAACAACAACAAAAACCCTTGAATGTATTTTGAAAAAAAGAAAAATAGCTTTAAGAACTTTCCAACACAGACTTGAAAATCAACATTTTCATATGAGGCAGTGTGTATTAATAAGAAAAATGCAAAACAAATACACTGACCTGGGAACTTGGGTGCCATAACATAAAAACTGATTTTGTCACCTGCTCTTTAACTGTGATTTGTAGCAAATATCTTCTGAACAGTTCTCTATTTTGGAAGCCAAGAGAAGTGCCTGAACAAGGCCTGCTGCCACAGGGGCTACCTTGACCAGAGAAGACCCCGCATTTCAAGGTGCTCTGCAAACTGTGATACAACACTGGAGACAGAGGAACACCAAGCAGCAGTGAGTATGGGTTTTTTTTCCATGGTTGAATAAATCAATCAGCAAATATTTATCAAGATTCTAACGTTTACTGAGAGCTTTTCTCTTCAAAGCTCCCCTCACCCCCTTACTGTGAGTGAACCTGGGGGTGCTCTCCCACTGGGAGAGAGCACCGCCACTGAGCCCCACTGAACCCCATCCCATCCTTTTTATTTTTTTAGATAAGATCTTACTAAATTGCCCAGGCTGGCCTGCAACTTTCCATCCTCCTTCCTCAGCTTCCCTTAGTGCTGGGATTATAGGTGTATGTTACCAACCCTGGCTACAGCTCTTTATTCTTAGAATGCTTTTCTACCTACTTTTACTACAATGTACCCTGTAAACTCCCCAAGGGTACACTGTTGGGCTTGTTTAGGCTGATCTTTTATTTATTTATTTATTTGCTTGTTGTGTTTGTTTATTTATTTCTTTATTTATTTTGTGGCTGGCTCAGCCTGCTCTGGTGGTGGGGCTGGCGCAGCATGTGGTGCCAGGGATCCAACTGCAGTCCCTGCAGTTGCCTGAGCCCTCCTAAGCAGGCGCTTTAGACCACTGAACCATCTCGTAATTTTATTTATTTATTTATTTGTTTGTTTGCTTGTTGTGTTTGTTTTTGTTTAGGCTGATCTTGACTCACTTTTTTTTTTTAATTTTTATTTATTTATTTGTTTGCTTGTTGTGTTTGTTTGTTTATTTATTTATTCATTTTGTGGCTGGCTCAGCCTGCCCTGGTGGTGGCGCTGGCGCAGCATGTGGTGCTGGGGATCGAACTGCAGTCCCCGCAGTTGCCTGAGCCCTCCTAAGCAGGCGCTTTAGACCACTGAACCATCTCGCCGGCCCTTGACTCACTTTTTAGCCCAGACTGGCCTCAAATTTTCAGGGATTCTCCTGCTTCGGTGCTGGAGTTTCTGGTGTAGGCCATCACTCCCAGTTAGTTTTGCTTTGTTTAAGTCCATCTTTGTAGGTAGCAGGTGCTTAGCAATATGTTGTTTGAACTAAGCACTTTACCAATGAGCCACATTCCCAGACCTTTTTATTTTTTACCTTGAAACAGTCTTGCTGTGTTGTTCAGGTTGACATTTAAGGTCTTCCTGCCTCAGCTTTCTAAGAGGCAGGGATTACAGGTGTGTACCACCTGGCTTCAGCAGCTATGTTTAAAAATTTTTATTTTTTCATTTATGTACTTGGTACAGGGTCTCACTACACAGCTCAGACTCTAGTGATCCTCCTGTTTTCTGCCTCCCCAGTGCCACCAGGCCTGGACTCAGTTCCAGGCTCAGCATATCCTGGAGGTGGGGGCTGGTGCAGCATGTGGGACCAGGGATTGAAACCCTGTCTCTTCAAAGCAGGCACTTAGTTTGCTGAGCTATCTCTCTTGCCCCAGCAGGTATTTTGTATGAAGGGAAAAAATTTAATTGCTACTGTAAAGGATGTCATTTTAACCATAAGGATAAGAGGCCAGGTGAAAGAAAAAAGACAGGCACCCATAAAGGTTAACCTGGTAACAGGTGCCAAAGAAAGGTCAGGGTCACACACATGCACTCACATGAGAAAACTATGTCAACTATGTCAACTTTGGTGCCAGCTGTTACAGATGGCACAGCACAACAATCCCTTTATGTGACAGCCTGTCACTGGAACACACAGGTAGTGAAGGTTGCAGTGCTGAAATCTCTTTCAGGAAAAGATAACAAATCTTTATTTTTCTTTCTTTCTTTCTTTTTTTTTTTGTATTATGGCTGGCTCAGCCTGCCCTGGGGTTGGGGCTGGCACAGCATGTGGTGCCAGGAATCAAACCGCAGTCCCTGCGGTTGCCTAAGCTTTCCTAAGCAGGCGCTTTAGACGGCTGAACCATCTTGCCGGCCCTGGTGGAATAAATCTTTACGAAGCCGAAGTTTAAATTGAACTTGAGCACATGAAGAGCAAAGGGTAACAAGGTTTGGACAGCATATTTTAGGCAGTCTGGAAAAATTCCAAAAATCTACATCTCTAGTGGAAAGATTGTCAAGGTGAGCCGACGCTGAGTTGATGAGTGTCGATGGGAAAAAGTTTCGGGAATGATTTCATCGTTCTACCTCCGACAGACCAACATAAAGGATTTATCCTGAGAACAGCCATACCTGCACACACCCGTGTTTAGTTTACTACAGTTGAGGGACAACAGTGGCGAATGAAGGACAAAATAAGTGGGCGAGGCCAGCGCAAAGGGGCAGGACCAAGCAGGCCTCCTTGCAGCGACTGGAGGTCGGACGAAGAGGCGGGGTTTCCGGTGGCAGCGGCACTCGGGCGTCGGATGACGCCAGGCGGGGTATCGTCACGTGACACGGAAGTGACTCCGAACAGGAAGAGGACGAAAAAAATAACCGTCTGCGACGCCGAGTCGAACGGGACCCGCAGACACCATGAACAGCAAAGGCAAGGACTGGGGGCAGCTGAGAACATCGGGAGAGTAGTAGTGGCCTGGGCTAACGGGTTTGAAGCCCAGGGTGACCTCGCGCCAGGCTTGGCATGGGCTGCGCCGCGCCCCTCGTCCCGTCGGGGTGTGGGGGTGCACTTGGCGCCCTAGGCCTCTTGTAGCTACGGTTACTTGCTCCCTCCTGGCCTTTTCCCTCTCAAACTCTGTGGCGCAGTTTGGAGCTGTGGACTTGGGGGTGTGGGGGGGCCTTGTCATGATGGGCATCTGCGGGAGCAAATGGGGGACTAGAGCCCGGAATTTGGGTGGGCCAATGGAGAGCCGGCAGGGGCGGGGCGCCGCGCTGCGGTGCGGCTGGCTGGGCCGGAGTTTAACTGGTGCGGTGCCGCGTCCGTGGGCCGGTCAGGGCCTGCAAGGTCCTTTTCCCCTGTCCTTCACGCTCCTCGCTCTTCGTGGGCAGAGCTGGAACTTCTTCCTGTTCTTGTGACTGTGCCAGAGTAAGATCGTCTCACCTTTTCCCTGGGCTGACTCCCCATTCTCCCACTCTTACTGGGAAGTCGACCTTGAGTAAGAAATCGCGAGGTAAATAATGAGAACCCGCGGTTATTCACATTCAGGGTTGGTTACACCTTGGCCTATGCAGACTAGCGGAGCAGTCCAGAACCAAAGAAACAAGTCCCCGGATCTGTCTTACATTCCAGAGGGAATTTGAGCTCAGCTAGACTTCCCCTTACTGTATACCAGTGGAAACAGTGCCCTTCCTGCCCCAGTCAGAACGCAGCACCTTCTATTATAAGGGAATAGAAACAGTGCTTATTTTAGCTCCGAAAAACAGCCCAGGGCTGTAGGGCTGTTTACAGATCTGCTCAATCCCACAAAGTTAGCTACCCAAAATATCCTGCCCATTTTGGTGACTACAGCAGGCAACCTGAATTTTTTTTGTCTTGCAGGTCAATATCCAACGCAGCCAACCTACCCTGTGCAGCCTCCTGGGAATCCAGTCTACCCTCAGACCTTGCATCTTCCTCAGGCTCCACCCTATACTGATGCTCCACCTGCCTACTCAGAGGTGCTGCCTGTGTGCCAAACTTGCTAGTTGAGAATACTTTTGGATCACATTTTAAGTCCTTAGCCAACTTTTGATCAGAGGAATAATCCAAAGCATTATGTAATGCAGCAATTTGTTAGACTCAAAAACGCATTCTGTGGTTATGTTTGTCACAGGCTGAGGTTAATGAGTTTGTGTGCCTTGAATCTGACATTAGCTCTAGCAGGAAATGATCTAGAACAATGAATGCTAGGAAAGATACTTGTACAGCTCACAAAAAGTATAATCTTCACTAGGAGAATTAAGAATCTACTCAGCCTGCATATGGGTAATCCCAGCTACTTGGGGACTGAGGCAGGAGGTCACAAGTGTAAGATTGACCTGGGAGACTTATTGAGACTATCTCAAAATAATGTGGAAAAAATGTTTAAAGGATGTAGTTTAATGGTTGAGTACACACATAACGTATGTGAAATCCTAGTTTCAATCCTCAGCAGCACAAAGAAAAAGATTGACTCATTAAAGAGTTCAAGTGGGAGTCAAGTAACATTTTGCCTTCTCTTCTGCCTTTTTTAGCTCTATCGTCCCAGCTTTGTGCACCCAGGGGCCGCCACAGTTCCTACCATGTCAGCTGCATTTCCTGGCGCCTCTCTGTATCTTCCCATGGCCCAGTCTGTGGCTGTTGGGCCCTTAGGTTCCACAATTCCCATGGCTTATTATCCAGTCGGTCCCATCTATCCTCCTGGTTCAACAGTGCTGGTGGAAGGAGGGTATGATGCAGGTGCCAGATTTGGAGCTGGGGCTACTGCTGGCAACATTCCTGTGAGTATGCCCTCAGAAGAAACTCAGTCCTGTGTGTCTTAACTCTCTGAAATGACTGTATTCACTCTCCCACCATTCCTGGAAAACAGCTGCCAATTTTGGTATAATTTCCATTTAATGAGCAAAAAGTGGCTGAGGGAACAGGAGAACTATGGCACACATATAGCACTAGAACATTCTCTGCTAGGGTCCAAGTCAGCTAGATATCTTTTTTTGGTTGTTGCTTTTCCAGTTCATTTTGATACAGTGAACTAGACTAGTAATGTTCTTTATTCTGTAAACATTTACCTAATATTTCATCAGCGTGATATTATATTAGGATCCCAGATGATTGAAAACAGACTCATAATCTTTAGTAGTTAGCTTTTTGGTTATTGTTGTCTTCTACTTGGTTTCCCAGTGCATGAGACTTAAGACTCCACAGTTTTTGCAAAGGGTATCTACTCAGGAGCCACACACTAGAGATGAAGTTAGTGAGCTTTAGGCAACCCAGTGGTCTACATAAAGTGTCCAGAGGGCTGGGGATGTGGCTCAGTGGCAGTGTGTGTTTAACATGTGCTGCGTTTCCCTCCTAAAATAAAACACCAGATTACCTAGGGATCCTGTGGGATTTAGCCATGGACCTGGCACCTAGGCCCTGTTTGGGAAGTGCATGTGAAAATTATTTTCTGTTCAATATGGGTTTTGTATTTATCATAGGCTTTATCTAGGAACTAGAACCTTCTGAATGAGTAGTAAGCTCCCATCTTTGTGTCTTGGGTTCCCAGAGAACTTTAGAACTCAAACTGGTGGCAGAGGCAGCTCCTTAATGCTGTTGGTTACACATTGCCATCTCCCTAATAGCATTTGCTTCACCTGTGTTCTTTATTGATCAGCTGCCCTGTGCCCATTCTACCTTGTCCTTTCCTTCCAGCCTCCGCCTCCTGGATGCCCTCCCAATGCTGCTCAGCTTGCAGTCATGCAGGGAGCCAATGTCCTTGTAACTCAGCGGAAGGGAAACTTCTTCATGGGTGGCTCAGATGGTGGCTACACCATCTGGTGAGGAACCAACGCCGCCTCTGTGCCAGGAAAGACATCACATACCTTCAGCACTTCTCACAATGTAACTGCTTTAGTCATATTAACCTGAAATTGCAGTTTAGACACATGTTGTTGGGGTGTCTTTCTGGTGCCCAAACTTCAGGCACTTTTCAAATTTAATAAGGAACCATGTAATGGTAGCAGTACCTCCCTAAAGCATTTTGAGGTAGGGGAGGGTATCCATTCATAAAATGAATGTGGGTGAAGCAGCCCTAAGGATCTTCCTTTAATTCCTCTGGAGTAATACTGTACCATACTGGTCTTTGCTTTTAGTAATAAAACATCAAATTAGGTTTGGAGGGAACTTTGATCTTCCTAAGAATTAAAGTTGCCAAATTATTCTGATTGGTCTTTAATCTTCTTCAAATCTTTGATTTATATTACTTGTTAAATTCATTAGCTGTTTGCCTTTTCCTTTCCATCCTCCGCCCCACGTGTTGTCTCCAACCCTAGTCTTCCATTCCCTCCTGCCAATCTCCATTGAATCAGTGGTGCAGGACAGAAAGCCAGTCAGTCATTTCCTTCTCTCCTTGCACTTCTCCCCACTTGGCATCTTTTAACTTGTCTTTCATAAGGATCCTCTGAAATCCCCTTGTGTCCCAACCACATGCCCCATTATGCCTGCTTTTATATCTCCTCAGGCAAAAGTGGAAGGTGCCTTTTGGACCCTCCTCGTCGGTTGTTTCTGCATAGAAAAACCTAATCCAAATTTGCTTTGGTGCCAGAAAGACTGAGTGTGTTTTAACAAAAAAAGGGTATTAGTGCAAAATGTCCCATGAAAGAGTTTAAAACATGAGGGGCAAAGAGGAGGATGCTTTTCAAAAGCTTGACTTCAGAGCCAAATTAAGGGGAGTTTTCAGATCAAAAACTGGTTACCATTTTTTTGACAGTGTCTCTGATGTAGCCACTTATGGCTCCCAAGAATTCCTAAACTGGGTGAATAGGGTCATATGGTGAATGCTTCACTATATAATGACTTGAGTCCAGTGGAGTTTCATTAGGGTTAAGAATATTTCAGGGATCCTTAATATTTTGATTTGTGTTTTCTGAAATTGGATTTTATTTTATCTTATAATTTCAGTTCATCTAAATTTTGTGTTCTGTACATGTGATGTTTGACTGTACCATTGACTGTTATGGAAGTTCAGCGTTGTATGTCTCTCTCTACACTGTGGTGCACTTAACTTGTGGATTTTTTATACTAAAAATGTAGAATAAAGACTATTTTGAAGATTTGAATAAAGTGATGAAGTTGCATTACACCTCACTCCAAGGATTCTTTACTTAGCTTGTTTTTAGATTTCTTTTGCTTCTTTGACTATTTCTCACCTAGAATTCTGCTAGGTGTTATTGCTCTTCTGTTTTCTTTAATGAAGGCTCTGAAATAAATGCAGGCATACAAGGCAAGATTTGACTATTTTCATGAGTTCCACTTTAGATGCAACTCTTTTCTTCACTTTACTTCCTAAACTCTGATTCTGGAATTCAGAACTTAAACTTAGAAATAAGGGAACAACTTGTTCCCTTCACTTGCTCTAAAGTTTGGATTGAGAAAATAGTATAGCAACCCTTATGCGTGTGGGGAGGCTTTCGGTTATAAAGTTGTGAAAACTCGTAGAATTCCCCAGCTCCTGGGTTTTACCTTGAGTGGGCTTGAGCTGGGACAATAAAGGCAATACACTAAGAACTCAAAGGAAGACTAGCTTAATTCCAGAGTAAACAATGTCTGAGGAGCAAACAGTTTATACTGAAGTATTTGGCCTTTTAAACATAACCTCTCTTTAAACTCAAATCTTAGGCATTTCTTGGACCAATTCTAAGGATACTGCTAGTGAAAAAGGCAGATCTTCCCCTGGTTTCATTATATATATATATGGTCTGCAAAATTTTGGTTCCATAGGATGGAGGCTAAACCAACTCATTTCCCAGGATATTTGTAATGCAGCTGTTCTGGGGCCAGCTTCCTGACTCATCTTTGTCTCAAAGTGCTGAAACAGTTCTGGGAAGTCATGGAGCTTCCCTAGAGCTCTTATGGCTTGGGAGAGAACAGGTACAAAGGAGTTAAATTAACAGAAGAAAATGTCAAAGTTTAAGCAAGACAAGTCAAAGTAGGGCAGCTGCTTCTTGCACATGAAAATCTGACTTCTGTATCAATGAAAAAGTTTAATTTGTGTTAATAGCTCAAGAATTAGGTTGTTGGGATGTAAGGGAAGGAAGGGCTCAGATTAAGGGATATAGCACATTTATCAGGTGAGACCCCAGAGTTTCCTATCCCTGTGGGCTTGGCCTTTTAATGTGGTATCTAGTCCTGGGAAGAACTATGGATATTTCCTTCTGGGTCTATAACTAGGTGACCACAACAAGGACAGAGGGGAACAGCAGCCAGTAACCCTCATTCTTTCTCCCTGCATGAAGGCACATACTCAAATGTTCCCTGGCATAGCCCCACATGTTGGCTAGTCACACACATCAGTTCTATTCCAAAGGCCTATCAACATTGTAAGCGTCTGGTCCCTGGGTCTGTGTCCTGCAAGGAGCTTGGGTTTTCCTGTTACTCACTGGCTTCAAATAAAACTTTGAGGTAATAAAGTCATTGCATTAGCACTGGAGTCAGGACTTAGTTCCATGGGGCCTGGTGAGCATTAGATGAAATACTCTTCCTTCTCTCGGCTCTTGGCTGAGTCATTTTCCATCTGGAGGATGGCGCTGGGCTCGCCTTCTGTAGATTCATAGGTGACGTAGCTGCCTTTGTTCTTGTACAGGTAAAAGAAGATCAAGATCACAACTGAGAGCAGGGTGAGGAAGACCACGGTGATAACAACTTGGAAAGGAGAGGGAAAACATGTGTTTCAGGATTGAGGACATTTCAGAAATTCACTGGGCTAGATGAATTATACAAATTCCTTATTCTTTAAAGAGATCCTCTCTCTCTGTCTTTTTTTTGGTTAATTAGCATCTACTTTGAAATCTGTTCCTCCACCAAACCTAGCTTCCATAGTATCTAGAGTCTCCTGGTACTTAGGCTAAGGACATAATGCTTTTTTTTTTTTTTTAATTTTATTTATTTATTTACTTGTTTTGTCTGTTTATTTATTTTGTGGCTGGCCCAGCCTTCCCTGGTGGTGGGGCTGGTGCAGCATGTGGTGCCGGGAATCGAACCGCAGTCCCTGCAGTTGCCTGAGCTTTCCTAAGCAGGCGCTTTAGACCACTGAACCATCTTGCCGGCCCCAAGGACATAATGCTTTTGATTTCTGACAAAACAACACCCACCCAATGATTTCCTGACAGTTGCGACAGAATGGGAAATAAGCAGTGGCTTATCCTAACAGGAAAGGGTGTTTTTAAGTCCATAGCTTCCTGTAGCAGTTTCTCTTATCCTCCCACTCTTCCTCACCACTCAACAAACCACATATGTCCTCATCCCTACCCAGACTTGAGTGCAGTGTCCATATGCACCCAATCCTATTTTTGGTAGCCTCACAACCTGTCATTTACTGGGAGTGCAGAAGCTGAATCTTTCAGAGCACTGCATATGTGCAGAACACATGTGCCAGGGTGAATTCATGAATGGATTTAGTTTCTTACATTGTAGCAATTTTCTTATGGGGGAAAGTCTTATTTTATCAGGAAGGGCTTTGGCTATCTCTTGTCTAGAGCAAGAGAATCCCTAATCCCAGGATTCTCACATTTGGCTCAGTCTGTATTACCTGCAATGAGTGCTGTACTGGCTTCTTCAGCTTCTGGGGACAGGGCCTCAGTGGCCTGCATAAGTGGAGTAGTCATCAGCTCTTCTGCAATGTTTAGAAAAGTGGAAAAGGAAATGGAGGTGAATTCTTTTGTCCCAAAGCATGGTTTTGTCCTTTAAATTTCATCACCACAAAATCCCTATTCTAAAGTTTTATGTTCAGGGGCTGGGGAGATAGCTCCATGGCACAAGTGTCTGCCTGGCAAGTGCAAGGTTGTAAGTTCGAACCCCAGTCCTGCCAATAAATAAATGAATAAATAGTTTAATTATATATATATATATATATATATATATATATATATATATATATATATATATTGGCTTACTCAGCCTGCCCTGGAGGTGGGGGTGGCGCAGCATATGGTGCCAGTGATTGAACCGCAGTCCCTGCAGTTGCCTAAGCTTTCCTAAGCAGGTGCTTTAGACCACTGAACTATCTCGCCTGCCCCAATGTTCAATTTCTATAGTAGATCCAAGAAAATTCTGGAGAATAGGGAATTACTTCCCAAAGTTGCCTTGTTTTTGCTCTTTTTCAATTTTATTGTACTTTTTGGTTGAATTGTTTTTTAGAGGAGGTTTTTTGTTTTTGGTGCCAAGGACAGAACCCAGGGCTTCTAGCTTGCTAGGCAAACATGTTCTACTGCTGAGCCAAATCCCTAGCCCCACTACTTCGCAAAGACAATGAAAACTGTGATAGATTTTTTTTCTTTCTAACACAGTGGATGAGAGTATGAGAGCTTTTATGTGCTAGGGAAAGATAGCTTGGCATATAAGTGCTTGCCTAGCAAGAGCAAGGTCCTGAGTTTGATCCCTGGTACTGCATGCCGTGCAGGCTCTGGAACCAGGCATGGTCGTGCATGCCTGTAATCCCAGCATTGGGAGGCTGAGACACAGGCTTGCTACAAGTCCAAACTACATAGGGAGACCCTATA
>PVKN010016920.1:0-17614 GCA_004027915.1 Capromys pilorides | reverse complement strand
TATGTGATATGATTTTCTTTCAGGATTCTTCAGGCCATCCAGGAAAACTAGTGACTTCCCTATAGTACACTGTGTGTTGAGTTGTGATGTTCAGTAGATTAAGTGCATTAAAGGCCTTTTTGATCTAATATATTTTCAATTTATTATGGATCTTGCTTGTCTAGCAAAATGGTAGTGGGTTTCATCATTGAATGAGGGAACTCTGGAGAAAGACTCAGTGTAGGGGAAGAGTATGCAGCTGACTTTCAGATGCTTTTGAGTCTCAGTCCAACTCCTGGATGTGCACCAGACTCCAGCATTAAACATGACTTTCTTTTTCTCTCTCCACCTAGCAATAGGTTCTTATCAGCCCTCAAGAGTCGCTAATTCCCTAGGAAAGGTGCCATTCATGGTGAATTTTTTATTTATTTGTTTATTTATTTATTTTTATAAACATCCTGTCTGTTAAAGTCAGCTAGGAGTCACTAGGAAAACTTGTGTCAAATGTTACTAACATGGTGAATATTTTAAACTAAATTGGCAATATATAATCACAAAACAAGCCCAAACATTGGTAGAAAATTAATCCCTGTATAAATGAAGTTACTCTCTTCATTTTATTGATCATTTTCCAAATTTATATTTTCTTTTTTTCTTTATCTTGAGAGTGTTTACTATTCTTCCTGTTCTATTGGCTGCTGACTTCATAGAGAGAATTCCCACCTCTGGCTACACTCACAACACTGATTGCCAGGTATTTGCTTCCACATAAGGCTTCCCACGACCTGCAGCAGCAGATGGCTTAGTTCCTGTTCACTCTTGGAAAAATGAACCTAGCCATTCTATGCATCTTGTTATAAACAGTTACGCTGTTGTGAATGCAAAGAGGAAACTGTCTGCATCTGTCTTAAGGCACTAAGAATGTTCTATTTTTTATGGCATCTGTGTTTGTCAAATACCAAGCAGGGCAGGAATTCATTTGTACTACTTGTAGCTTAAGAATCTGACACACCTAGGGTGTCTGGCACAGTGTTGTATACTTAGCTCATTCCCAGTGGACCTTTATTGAAAATAAATGAATCAATTTGAAAGAATGAATGATTCTGAACATTTTTATTGATTGTACTCTTATTCAACTATATTTTCAAAAATATCTAATATACATCAGTGATTCTTTAGGTATTGGAGCTAGAGCAACCAGTAATACAGTTGAAATAATAAGTTGGTTCTCAATTTTGTTGAGTGAGCTATTTGTTCTTTTATTGATTTACTTCTTTTAAGTGTGTGACATATATGTCAGTGATTTTCTAGATGCTAGTAATAGAGATATCAGTTGTGCAGTCTCCTTTCTTTGAGGGATTGGTATTATTATAGGAATTACTAACAGTTATATAAGGAAATGAAAAATGTGAACAGATGGGCGAAAAGGGCATAGATACTATGATAGCATAAAGTAATATAAAGTGTGTGTGTCTGTATGTGTGTATGAGTCTATGTGGTGACAGTAGATTCAAGAGCTATTGTAGGTGGTGTGCATCTGTGACAGTTATCTCTGCATTAGGAAAGGGTTTTATGTGAAGTCAGAACAGAATGTTAGGATGCAGCAAGAATGAGAACTTGGGGAGACAACATTTCTGTCTGCTAAACCAGAGCCAAGCCTCTGACAGAAGATAAGCTCAAAATTCTTGACAGGTAGCCACTGGTGATGTGACTACAGTTGCCAAACATGTGACAGGCTGTCTGAGGCCATGTGGATGTTCCATGCCAAGACTTAGCCACATTGACCATGTAACACAAAATTAAGATTTAATACACAAGGGGACTGGTGAGTTCTGAGCAGGTAAGTACTGAGAAAGAAATGGGAAAGTTTGAAATGTTGGAGGAGAGTTGGAGATGATTATAGTAATTGGATAATGATTTCATTAGGTTGGAACGAGTTATGATAGTATGAACTGAACCAAAGCAGAAGTTCATGTAACACTAGATAGGACTTTTACATGAACTGGCCAGTACAAAAGTTTAAGGAAAGAAGTGAGTGATACATGAAAAAGAGACTACATGAAACATTATGTGCCTGGCTGTTATAGTATCTAGATGCTTCCCAAAGCCTCATGCACTCAGAGGTAGAGCTCTTTGGAGGTGGCTGGATCTAGGAAGTGTGAGTGTAGATTAAGGAGATCTGACAGCTAAATTAGGTGATTTGTTTAGCATAAGTATTGGTGTGAATAATGGGAAGTCCCACCATGGGTGTGAGTGTCACCAACTCAGAATTCTGCCCTGAGTAGATTAAAAGGAAAAAGGAGAATCACTGCTGGATTTTTCGCTCTTGTCCTGCTGTAAGCTGTTTATCACCTGCCTTGCCCCTCTGCCATACCACACTACCCTACAGCCTACTGAATATGGGTGAATACCTCTACACATTGAGTTAGAAACATCTTTCTTCCTTTAACATTTAGATATTGGATATTTTATTCCAACAATGAAAAATGTAGCTAAGATACTAGCAAGATGGAATATGTATTGTAACTTATCAGAAGTGAGGACAAAGATCTTTTGTCAGAGTTAAAGTGCAATAGCAATATATCGGAAATCAAGTCAGTGGTGCTCAACTATTCGACATAAAGTCATATCTCTACAATTTTGTAAGAAATTTACTAAACTTTTAAGTGATTTACAACTGAAAACTTGCTGAGTATAAGGACATGGAAGGAAAAAGTTTCTCAAAGGTACAATTGGTGGTAATCTAAAAGGAGAATTCTAAGCTTAAATGTGATCCTTTTCAACCTAAAAAGAAAGGTCTATCATCACTGAGCAAGACTTAAGAGAATTTCATCGTTGAATGTCACTGACCATTTATTGAACCCTAACTTCATGATCACCCAGTTATTTCCTGAGTAAGAATGGATATTCATAGGGGATCTTGATAGATATTCATAGGAGATCTTGACCTGGAGCACATACATAGTTGAAGTCACCCCAACTCCGTGAAAATATCTGTACATTCATTTTAATTTGCTAAGGAAGGCTGAACACATTTTATAAAATTCTCAGAAAGGTTTATGAAACCATAAAGGGTAAGTACTTTTTAGCTTGCTGAGACAGATGTGGTCTTCAGAACCTCAACAGCAATTACTTTTTAATTCTTATCTTTCTAAAGCTCCATCAGCAAGGCCTATTGAGAATTTATTTCTTCTTATAGTAATCTTTTTTTCATTTTTTCTTTTCTCCTGCAGTATTGGAGATTGAACTAGGGGCCATCACAGTGAGGTATATCACCAGTCTTATTTATCTTGCCTCAGTTCATCTTTTACATTTAATATTTATTTATGTATTTATTTATTTATTTTATGTATTTGTTAAAAAGTCTCACTAAGCAGCTCAGACTCATTGTGATGCTCCTGTTTTCAGTCTCCCCAGCATTGGGATTACAGGCATGCATCACCATGCCCAGTCTTGGTGGGCAGCTCAGCACACCAGGGGGCAGGCCTAGGGCAACATGTGTTGCTGTGGATCAAATCTCAGTCCCTGAGCTTGCCTAAGTAGGTGCTTAGTCTGCTGAGCTCTCTCACTGACCCTCTTATTTTGTTTTGTTTTGTTTCATTTTATTTTATTTTACTTTATTTCATTGAGACAGAGTCACTAAATTTTTCAGACTGGGTTTAAACTTGCTATCCTCCTGCCTCAGCTTCCCAAAGTGGTGGGATTAGATAACATCAAATCAGCTTTCTTGCCCATTCCCTTTTTAAATAAGTGTCTCTGTTTTAGATTTTATTGTGGTAGTTACCCTCCATGTTCTTTTTCATTGTTGCTCTACTTCTTCCATCATCTTCTCCCTCAAAACCTAGGGCTCCTAAGCATACACCACATCTTTTTTCTTCCTTGGGTGGAAAGTGCTCTATGTCAAAGCCTATTGTACTCTGAGACTTATTGTAAGATAGAAGAAAATGAAGTGTGTATGATGGGTGAATATGGTTGAGCACCTTGATCATATTTGTCTTGCTGGAAGCACATCCACCTGCCACAACTTTCAAAAGGAGAAGTTTATTTTGGTTCATGTTTCAAATCCATTGTTGGCTGGCTCCAAGCCAGATCAAGCAGGTCAGAGTGGCATGTGGGGAAAGAGAAAAGGTACTCAATCCATGGAAACAGGAAGCATAGAGGAAAGAAAGGGGCCAGAAAAAGGACACGTCCTTCCTGGTCACCCTACCAGTGAGCACCTCCCTCCAGGGCCACCTCCTAACAGATGGTTTAGCCATGAAACCATCAGTGGATCACGCCCAGTGATGGGCACAGAAACCCACCATCAAGTTGCTTTTCCAAAGCTCCATCTATGAACACAAGAGGTCTTTAGGGAACATTCTAGATCTAAATCACAACACTGAGATAAATATTGTCATGTTTCTTTATGTTTTGGCTGGTTTTAATAAATAAACCAGATGGATCTATGAGCTCTAGCAAACCATTATTGAGTGCCTAGTTTATGTTAACAAAATTCACATGCCATTTCATTTAATTTCTACAAAGAAAATAGGAGCCAATTTTTTGTGGAGAAGATAATATACCTGAGTGCAAAAAAATTTGCTTTATCTGTTCCAATCAACAGTGTGTATCTGTTAAAGTAAAGGAAGTGGACTAAGACACTTACTGTGCTGTTATAATAAAACCCTAAAACATTGTCTAAAGCAGAGGCTGTTATCATAATTAAAATATAAAAATATTATCAAAGAAAGTCAATAACCATATAATCTTATCTGATTAATGATAGGATGAGGATTCATACCAGTTGTAGAAGCTGTGCCCTTACTGCTGCAGATAAAACCAAATCTCTTCACAAGCAAGTTAAATTTCTTTCCATTACGTTTCGTATATTTTATTTGAACATTGAAACATCTCATGTTACACTGTTCAGATGTGTGCCCATACACATTGATTCACTGAGCTTTGTAGCCTTTTTAAAAACAGAAATAGTAAAATTCAACCTAAAATATATGGTACTTGGAATAGATGCAAAATCAACTGCTTTTTAATTCAGCGTCCATTCCTTAATATAATGATGCTTTTAGTCTAGTGAGAGAAAGTGGAAACAATCTCAAAATAAAGTACACTTTGAATAATATTTTCATAATGCAGTATATGTTTTTAAAACCTACATCCATTTTTGCCTATATAAAAATAATTTATGCAGGTTTTTTTTTTTGGTAGAGCAATACTTAGCAAACTGTTTTCCATGCCATTTTGCATCTGGTCCTTCTTTACACAGATGTTTTAAGCTGTAAAAATAGCTGAAGAGATGGGTCTAAAAGAATAGCAAGATTGTGAAGTAGCAAATATGCTTTTTGATTTTAGTCTGTGGTTTTTATTTGAACAATAGCTATTCTAGAAATACTGTTAGCAAGAATATGGGAAAATTTTTCCAAAATTTCAGAGTACCATGTATCTAGTGTCAGACTCATATGGACGCAGAATGACAGGAATGCTCTTTAATAAACAGCAGCCATAGAATAAGAAGCTCATGGAAAATAATTACTTCCTTTTGTTCATTCATGGAAAATACTATATTGGTGTCCTACTGCTACAGTGAGAAATTACTACAAACTTGATGGCTTATATCAACATGATCTTCTTATCTTATAGCACCATAGATCAGACATCTGCCATAAATCTGACTGAGATCAAATCAAGCTTTTCATATAGTCATATTATTTCTTGAGCCACATATACCATCCATCTATCTCCATATCTAATCTGCATCTCTATCATCTAAAAGTTTTCCACCTTCCATAGATGCAATAATTTAGTTCTGTGACTGTTACAGTTTCTTTTTAGATGTCCCCCAAAAGTGACATGCCATTATGGGGCAGTGTTCTAAAGTTTTTGATTGATTCATGGTCCAGTGCTGGGATTATGAGTCTTAGTGTTACATCTGCCCTGGGGTGGATAACCTTCATACAATATAACGGAAGGAAAGAGGCTTGCTCTCCCCTGGTCTTCCTCTTTTGCTCTTGCTGCTTTGCTGTTTTCTCACTGAACTCTTGAGTTCTTCCCCATGTCACTCTGCCTTGAATGAGCTGAGTATGAATTGAAATGTCCACAAACTGAGAAATAAATAAACCTTCCTTTTTGAATTTGAGGTGTCAGATATCCTGTCCCAGAAGTGAGAGAAAAGTAACCAAGATAGAATTTGAAACTGGAGAAGTGGGATATTGCTGTGACCATACCTGACCATGTAGTTCAAGAGCCTTTGAGAATGGCTTGTTAAGAGATAGGAAAAGTTGAGAGAGATCACCTGAAAGAGACAAACTGAAATGCCTTAGGCTGTGCAGTGTGGGACATTCTGTTTAGATCTCAGAAGATGTGAAAGCAGATGGAAACCCTGCTGGTAAAGATCATGCTCAGGAAGTTTCTACTGGGAAGAAAAACTGGATACTGAACTCCAGATGATATATTTTATGGCTTGGCACAAACTTTGTCTACATTTTGCTCACATCCATGGACTTTGCCTGAGACTGAGATTAAGAGTGCCAAGCTCATTAATATGGCAGAAGAAATTTCAAGGTAGTCAAATGTTGAGGTGGTGGCATGGCTATTGTCAGGGGCATTTTTAGTCAGATTTCTTTGGGAATCAAGTGTGAAGTACCTAGAAGGATGATTTAAAATGTTGTGAGTTGGGCCAGAAAGGAAGCTATAATAAAGCTGTGGTTTGAAAAGATAGAGATGAGGAGATTTTGATTGCTGAGAAGAAACAAGAAAATACAAGAAATGGTTGAGGGCATCCCAGAAGCAGCAAATATCCACCTTTTGCAGCTTCAAAACTGCAAAGTGAAACACTGATTTGAGAATTCCAGAGTATCATGTTCTAAAATGGTGGTGGCTGCAGCAGATTTCAGAATGGTGGCAGGACAGAGAATTTATACCTCACAATCAGTTTCAGAATGTTCAGCAATCCAAGCACTATATCCCTACAGCCAAAGAGTGGGAAGCTAGTTACTGCTTCAGGTGGCACTTGTCACTGGTTTTAGGCACATGCAGAATGCGAGAGTTCTGAGGTTAAACGACTTCCACCTATATTTCAGAAAAAGGACTGGGATGTCAGGCAATGTGCCTCTGAAAGGGAAGAGTGTGAAGCTGTGACTGTGAAGTCATGGGTTCAGTGAATACCCCAGAAGTTTGGAAAAGACAGGAATGTGGACTGTCTGACGAAAGCTGCAACAAGGTAATAAAGTGGGCCCAAGAGAGAAACTATGGGAACTACAACTACCAGAAGTGCCATAGAGGCAGAACCACATGGAGCTCACAATTTTTCACAGATTGTCTTGGATGGTGCATATGGAACTACAGTACTTAATGTTTGCCCTATTGGATTTTAGACTTGCTTTGGTCTGAATGCCTTTTGTCTGCCTCTTTATACCTTTTAGAATGGTAAGGTTTATCCTGTGCCATTGAATGTTCAAAGTGTTTAACTTATTATTTGTACAGGGGTTCACATCTAACAGTTTGCCTTACGTTTTGGAGGAGACATAGGACTTGGACTTTTCAACAGTGTTGAAACTTTTAGGACTTCAGCAATTCTTAGAGATGAACTAAAATGTCTTTTGCATAAAATTGTGTGAATGAGTCTTTGACAGACCAGGGATGGAATGTCATAGTTTTTATCCAGTTGTCCCCCCAGAAGCCTCATGCAGTCATGTGGCAAGCTTCTAGAACTTCTTTTCATTGATTCATGGTCCAATGCTTGGATTCTGGGGTGAATGCTGCACGTTCCCTTGGGCAAGTAGCCTGCTTGCAATATGAGAGAAAGAAAGAGGCTTTCTCTCTGATGCTCCCCCCATTTTGCTCTTGTTACTTTTGGTGTTTTTGTCACCATGAACTGTTGCCCTCTGCTGCATTCCACTCTGTCTTGAAGTAAATTGAGTGTGTATTGAAACCTTTACAAAATGCGAGTTAATAAGTTTCCCTTCCTTATCCTAGGTGTGAGGTATTTTGTTTCAACAATTAGAGGAAATTAACTAAGACAGCTATGTTCTCCCAAAGACCCAGACCTTAGAAAATTGGTGTCCAGCTTATGGTGTTCTTGAAAGGGTCAGACCCAGAAGGGGGAATTATGTACTTAAGGGTGTTCCCCAAGAAGGAATAATGGGGATTTGGTTTGGTTAAAATTGATTATTCGGTATATTTTAGGTATGAATAATAATGGCATTCATCATAGGGAGCTTGTGCCTGTGCGTGATATATCTTAGTTCTTTTTTTCTCTCATTCATCTACTCTTGTTCTAATTCCTTGTCATCTTTATTTACAAAAAGTTTTGTTCCTATTTTTCCCTCCTCACTCATTTATTTTTATTTTCCCTACTGTCCTTTGCTTTTTCCCTCATCTCTAGTTTCCCTTCTCCATGAACATTTCTCCCTATTTGATATATCTATTATACATTTTGGTTCTTATTTAAACTTTCAGTTTCTCATATCAGAGGAAGAGTGTGATATTCACATATATGCATTTAATTTATTTCACTTAATAGTATGCTGTCAAGGTGCATCCATTTAATTAGAAATGGTTGAAGTTTATCCTTTCTAATGGGCATGTAGTGCTCCATTATATAGAACAAAGAACATTGTCTTTATCCATTCATTGGTTGATGGACATCTGAGCTGTTTCCAAGATTTAGCTATTTTAACCCATGTGGCCATAAAGATGAATGTCTATATATCACTGTGATACGATGCTTTTCATTCTTTTGAGAAGATATCAAAAAGGGAATAATTGAAACAAATGTAATCTCTAGTTTCTAGTTCTCTGAGGAATCATTACAGTGATTTCCACAGTGGTTGTACCAGTTTGGACTTCTACCAACAGTGGAAAAGTGTTCTTTTTTGCCCAAAACCTTGCCAGCAATCTTTTTGCTTTTAATTTTAGGAAAAGATCTACAGGGTGTTCAGGTTTTCATTACTAGATTAGACTCATAGTGATCCATCTGTTTACAGTCTCCCAAGAGTTGGGATCGTAGGTGCACACCTCCTTGCCCAGTCTCAATTGCTATCTCAGCATGTCTCCATGGCAGGGCCAGCACAGTAGGACAGGGAATCATAATCCTGGCCCCTGCACCTACTTACAGGTGATTTCATCTGCTTAGTTATTTGGGAGGCCCTACAATACTTGTTATTGTTATTTCTTGATGATACGTATTTTTCCTAGAATAAGATGGACTCTCAATATTGTTATAATTTTCAACTCAAAGGACCAGTAATGGTGAAAATTTTTTCATATATTTATTTGCTATTTCTACTTCTAAAAAGTATCTTGCATTTCAGATGCCAATTTTTGGACTGGGTCTTTATTTTTCATCCTGTAAATTTTATTTATTTATTTATCTATTTATTTTTTGTAGAGTTCAAACTCTTGTACCACCAAAGGGGAAAAAAAACGTAACTCATATTTATTTTTTTTGTAGCTGGCTCAGCCTGCCCTGGAGGTGTGACTGGTGCAGCATGTGGTGCCAGGGATTGAACCATGGGTCCTACACTTGCCTGAGTTTGCTTAAGCAGGGGATTTAGACCACTGATGTGTCTCAGCAGCCCCTGGATTGGGTCTTTAAATTGGTGGGAGTTTGATTTTAGTTTTTTGTACATTATAGATATTAGTCCTTTGTCTGAGATATAGCTGTTGAAAATATTTTCCCACTCTTTGGATTGTGTTTTCATTCCGTTGGCACTTTCCTTCACTGTGCAAAAGATTGCTTATATGATGATACTCCAGTTGTTGAGTCTCTGTGATATTTCCTGTGTGATTGGGACTTTTGTTCACAAAGTCTGCCTATACCTGTGTCTTCAAGAGTTCTACCTATTCTTTCTTCCAAAAGATATAATTTTGCTATTTTACTACTTTAAATATTTGATCTATTTTTATTTCAGTTTAGTGCTTGGTGAGAGATATTATTCTAGTTTTATTCTTTGACATTTGCAAAGCCAGTTTTTCAAGTATCATTTATTGAACAGTCTTTCTTTTAGTGAAGGTTCTTGGCATCTTTGTCTGGAATTGTTTGTGCATTGTGTAATCTGTTCTGTTTTTCCTCAGAGCCACTTTTTTTTTGAGTAAGAATCATATTGTTTTCATCACAGTAGCTTTGTGATATAAGTTCAAGTTAGGAATAGTGGTACTGCTGGCATTGACTTTATAGTCCATAATTGCTTTTGGTATTCTAGATCTCTTCTGGTAGCAAATGAATTTAAGGTTTGTTTTGTCTAATTCTGTAAGGTATGCTGCTGCGATTGCTGATCAAGATTATATTTGTTTTTCTTTTAGCTTTTACTCTTCAAAATAAAATAAAATAAAATTTAAAAAAATTATCACAATATTGTGAGCAAGGTCTTTTTCACTATGATGATTCTTTTCAAGAGCAAGGAATATTTTTTAATTTTCTGATATCATCTTTAAGTTCCTTAATCAGAATATTGTAGCTTTAAATGTAGGGTTTTTTTCCACCTTTTTTGTTAGATTCCTAAGTACTTGATTTTTCTTCATGCTATTGTGAAAAATGCAGTTTCCCTCATTTCTCTTTTAGTTTTTCAACTTTGTAGAGAAATTCTATTGATTTTTGAGTGTGGACTTTGTGTCTAGCTATGTGCCTGAATTAGGTTATTAAAACTAGGAGATTTTAGGGCTGACCAGATAATTCAGTGTATTAAAGCACTGCTTAGGCAGACACAGGGACCAGGGTTTGATCCCTGGCTTGCTGTGCCAGCCCTGCCTCTGGGGTGTGCTGAGAGACTAACTGAGATTGGGTGTGGTGGAGCAAGTCTGTAATTCCAGTACTTGGGAGGCTGAAAAAATGGAGAATCACTATGAGTGTGATCTGTGTAGTGAGACCTGGCAGACACTGTACTAGATACATTAAAAAAAAATAAATTAGAGGACTTTGTTGAAGTTTTGTGGATACTCTATGTAGTATATAAATATGACCTGCAAAAAGGTTGATTTCTCTTCATTTTCTGTCTTTTTCCTGTTTCCTATTTTATTTTAGTTTGTTCCTGTGGCCAGTGTTTATAGAACTATACTGAATAGAAGTGTTGATAGTGGAAATCCTTGTCTTGTTCTTGATTTTAGAGTGAAAACTTTCAATTCTTGACCATTTAGCTGTTGTTATGGCCCTTTGTCTGAGGTACAACTTGTAGTTTTGACCATTTAGCTTTATCAGGTTGCAATAAAGACCATCTATTCCAGTTGTCCTTAGAGTTTTTAACACAAATTATGGGTGGACTTTGCAATTTCTTCTGTGTGTATTTATCATGTGATTTTCCCCCTTGGTTCTGTTAATATGATGACTATATTTATTAATTTACGTATGTTGAATCATCCCTGCGTCCTTGGAATGAATTATATTTGGTCATGGTGTATAATCTTCTTGATGATTTGCTTCATTCTGTTTTCCAGTATCTTACTGAGGATTTTTGTGACTATGTTCATTAGCAAAATTGGCCTGTGTTTTTAAGTAGGACCCTTCTCTAGTTTTTGTATTGGGATAATACTTCTTGCCCAGAGTGACTTTTGGAGTATTAGTTCCCTCTCAATTTCATTTAAGCATTTAAGAAATAATGGCATTAGATTGTCATTACATTGTGTGTAAAATTTAGCAGTGAATCTAACAGGACCTCAGCTTTTCTTTGTTAAGTATTTGGAATTTTTATACCCTCTTGCTTCAGCTTTGTTGTTTCATATGTGTCTAAGAACTGTCCATTTTTTTCTGTGTTTTATTTTATTATAATCAAAGTTCTGGAAGTAGGTACTGGTAATCTGCTGGATTTCTATAGGATCTCTTGGATTTCACTGTTTCTATTTCTATTTTCATTGATTTGAATAATTTTCTTTTTGATTAAGTTTGCTAAGAGATTATTGATTTTGTTTAATATTTCAAAGAATAAACACTTCATTGATTCCTTTTATTATTTTCTTAACCTTATTTACATTATTTCTCTCTGATGTTTATAATTTCTCTGCTTCACCTGTTTGACTGTTCATCTTTTTCTAAGCTTGAGGTTCAACATTAGGTTGCTCATTCGAGATTACTCTTTTTCCCTGATGTGAGAGTTCAGTGCTTTAAATTTTCTCATAGGACTGTTTTCATTGTGTTCCATAAGTGCTAATGTTCTAATGGCTTTATCTTTCAATTGTAAATGTTACTTTGTTTCTTCTTTAATTTCATCTGTGACCTTTTGGTTGTTATGGTGCGTGTTACATAATCTCAATGTGCTTATGTAATTTTTGTGGTTTCTTTTGGAAGTAATTTCCAAATTGAATATACTATGGTCTGTCTGCCAATATACATAGAAAAAATTTTGTTTTCTTTACGTTTATTTAAGATTGGCCCATATGGGACAGAAATATATATCTCTAAGGCACAAATACCTGCCTAGCAAATGCAAAGTCCTGAGTGTGATTACTGAAAAACAAACAAACAAAAAAAAAAAAGAGTGGCCTATGAACTAGCATGTGGTTTATTTTGTAAAATGTCCCATGTGCAGCTGAGCAGAATGCATATCCTGATGTCAAGGGGGTAGAATACCATATTCATCTGCTAAGTTCATTTGTTTAATGATTTGTTTCAGTTCTGATATTTCTGAGTTGATTTTTTTGTATAGTTGATCTGTTTGTGATGGTGGGTTATTAAGCTTCCCTACTACAATTGTGTTAGTACTTATTTAATTTTTTATATCCCGCTAATATTTGTTTTATATTGTTGGGCACAGTGGCATTTGACATAGATATTATTATCTCTTCTTTTTGCCATTTTCCCCTAACAAATATGTACTGACAATCTTTATCTTTTTTGATCTTTCTTGGTTTGAAGTTCACAATGTTTGCAAACAGAATAGCTACATCTGCTTTTGTCTGGGCTCCTGTTACATCAAGTGCTGTTTTCCATCCTTTGCCTTTTAGTCTATGAGTTTATTTTTGAGTTAAATGTGTATCTTGTGTGCAGCATAGTTTTGGACCTCGTTTCTTGATCCATTCTGCCAGTCTGGTTTATTTTTTGATGGATAAATTGAGATTATTTACATTGAGGCTATAACTGATATGTGTTGGATTATCTTTATCATAGTGTTTTCCTATTCCTTATCCCTGTCTTTCCCTTTATTTTGTTACTTTCCTTGCCTGGTAACTTGTTTGTATTGGTGTTCCTGACAATGTGGTCTTCTTTTTCTGATTCTAAAATATTCTTCATACCATTTTGCAAAACTGGTTTGGTGGTCGTAAGTTTTTCCAGTAGTTCTGTCATGGGAATATTTTACTTCTCCATTAATTATGAAATATAATTTTCAGGAGTACATCAGTCTGGGTTGAATATTATTTTCTTTCCAGACTTCAGATGCTTTACTCCAAGCCTTCCTGCATTTAATTTTTTTGTGTTAAGAAGTCTTCTGTGATTCTTTAATTTCTTTTCTTGGGGGGAGACAGTGCTGGCTCAGCCCACCCTGAGAGTGGGACTGGCACGGCATGTGCTGCCAGGGATTGCGCTGTGGTCCCATGTGCCTGCCTAAGCTTGCCTAAGCAGGCACTTTAGACTGCTGAGTTATCTTTCTGGCCCATTTCTCACTATATTTGTCAAGTTCTTTTTGCACGCTTGTGTTTTCTGACGCTATTTCTGTGAACAGGTTTTTTTTTTTTTTATGGTGTTGGTGCTATTTCCTGCTTTTTCTTTGATTCTGGTCTACCTTGCTTTATGCTTCTTTGCATCATCTTGAAGATGTTGGATAGATTGTTCATGGTACTTTTCAATTTTTAAGTAAGTTTTATTTTCATAGTAGCTAGCTGCAATTCTGTCTTCTAAATCTGATTTTCTGTTCTTACCTTGGTTCAGTTGGCTGTACATATTTTCTGCACAATTTTTAGTTTCCTAGATTTCTGTTTGAATCTCTCATGTATTCCATTTCTTTCCTATTTTTGCATTCATCATTTCCATCAATTTCCTCAGCGTCTCTATTTTTTTTTTTAATCTACTTGAGTGTCTAACCAAGATGAACTGAACGAGTCTTTTATTCTTATCATCATCTCTTTTGGTAGGTGAGGAATTGCTATTGATCTGATCTTCTTCCATAGCCTCATCAATCTGCTTTTATTGCTTGTTTGTTCCTTTGACTGCTACATTTCATAAAATTCAGAAGGGTAGGTTGTGAAACTCTCGTGTTGTTCCCTGAATTCGTCCTGGGTGGGCTGGAGGTCTGAAGTTGCATTTTGTTTCTATGTCTTGTCATTTTTATTTTATAAAATTTTAATTTGTTTTCTGTATTAATACTTGGTAATTTCTCATGTTAGATAACTTTATCACTGGTGTTTAGGCTTCTCTAGGCAATGTCTAATCCTCAGAGATATCTTTGAGATATAGCTGGCTCTTGATCTTAACATATTTTACAAGATTCTGTGGTCCTAATTTGTTCAAGGCAAGAATTTGCTATCTATTTGACTCCACACCCAGTCTGTTTGCTCTGGACTATGTTGATGATTAGGACCCCAGTCAATATTGTCATGGAAAGGAGAATAACTGATTTTAACATGTATGACATCCTGGCTGAAGTACTGCAGTTATCAACAACAATAGCATCAAGAAGAACCTAGAAACTGGCAAACTGTGGCAAAAGACGTGATGGGCCTTAGATTCCAAATGTATACTGTGTGGCTTCAGTTTGACATGGTATTGCAGTTCATCAGATTTTTCTTCCAGAATGATGCTCCTGCTCTGCATGCAGGTGGCAGCCTCATAGGCAGCCCTATGGGTTGCTTCACTACTGCATAAAAATTATGTCTATATTTTGTTTGATTTACACGTCTCTTATTTCAGACTGATTTTGGCATGAGGATGTATGACCCTCCATTTTTTCCAAGCACCCATATTTTTAGCTGATTTTCTATGAGCTAGAAATTGGATCTCCCTCTCTTTGACCATGTTGAAACTTGGAACCTTGTTTTTATTTTATTTTGATTGCCCCTCTGCTCTCAGGATATGGGCATGTTACTGTTACTGCATGATTTACTGGTATACCACAGGTCCAAATTAATGACTCCCAAAATCCATTGGTGAGTAATCGTGGAAGCATGGATAAAAATAAACCATTACCACTTGATGTTGGCTACCTCAGGTATTTTGTAATAGTGACCAAAATCTGTCTAACATAAGTGGCTTTCTGCATTCCTTGGATTGTAGCTCTCTTTCAAAGCCTCCACAGTAAAGAAGATTCATCCGTGTATTTTCTCTGCAAATGCCTTTTGTGTTCCTACTCTCACCTTTTTGGGCACTATATGGGAGAGGTTGAACCCACAGCCTTTAAACTGAACTATATCTAGAGTATTTATTTATCTTTAGTTTTGAGACACGACATCTGAGTGGCTAACTTGCCCAGGTTAGGCTTTAAATTCCCAAACTCTTTCCTCATCCTCTCAGAGTTCAGGGATTATGCTAGATCTGGCTCTTACTTTCACGGTTATTTGTGATTATGTGTAGAGCTAATTAAGAACAATTTATATATGTTAAAGTAATATATTTAATAATTCTAATTCTACCTGAGTTCTTAGTTTCCTTGTGCCATACAACACATTCACAGATCTTGAGGATAAGGACATGGATTTGTTTTGACTGTTTTGTTTCTGCCTACCACTAGGGCTAGCAAGTAATTTATTCTTAAAGAAAAAAAATCCCAATTAGACCCAACTAGTCAGAAATATTTACTGAGTCATAGCTCTGAAAACCAAGGAGATGATTTTGAACTTCCAAAATCATGTGAGTGGAGGCAAGCTTATTAGATGTAGCGATTTCTACCTTGCTCACTCAAGGTAAAAATCATGCTAGTTTATCTGCCCACGCAGTCTATATCAGTGCTCCCCACAACCCAGTCTTCATAAATAATCTGTTAGCATTCAACTGCTCTCTTTCCTAAATAAGCCACCATATCTCTCAATTGAAGCTATAAATTTGGTTTAATGCATTGAATTCTCAATAACAATTGTGTTTACCTACATTCAACATTGACTGAATACCTTCTGTGTATCATACACAATCAAAAGGAGAGTTTCAGGGCCAGCCAAGTAGCTCTGCAGATTAAAGCACCTGCAAACAAGCACAGAGGCTGGGAATTCAATCCCCAGGACCTGCGGTGCTGGCTCCTCCCCTGGGGCACACTGAGACAGCAATTGAGACTGGGCATGGTGGCACATACCTGTAATCCCAGTTCTTGGAAGGCTGTAAATAGGTGGATAACTATCAGTCTGATCCAGTAGTGACACCCTGAACACCTTGTAGACCCCTTCCTAAAATACAAAGAAAAATAAAATAAAATAAAAAAAGAGGGTTTCATTTTGTGAGGGTCTTACAAAAAGTTCAAAATATAGTATGGTGAAAGGCAATAACCTCCTCAAAGGAGGAGATATAGAAATAGAACACTCCGTGGCAGTGTAGGAGCTGGTTTGGGGATGGTGGCTGATGAAAGTTTAAGTGCAGAGGTCAGAGTATCCTTTCTAGGATGGTAGCATTTGGGCAAGAATCTTGATATAGAGGAAAATATCCATATAGATAGCCAGGAGAAAAGCCTTTTGAGCTAACAGTGTGGAAAAAGAATTCTAGAAACAGGTGAATACAGGACACTACTTGGTTAGCTTCCAGTAGAGTACCCAGGTCCACATTCCACTCACCTGGCTTCCATGGATGAACCTGGAATTTGGGATCTGGGGCATGGGAAGGAGTTGGGATCAAACGAAAGGAGAGCAGGGACTCAGATGTTTCACAAGCAGAAGTGACTAAACAAGGCCAGAGGAAAATCCCTGGGGAGCCACAGTTACTGAGTCAAACCAGAGTGTGGAGGCAGCCAATCCGAAGGGCCAACTTGGTCCTTCCCAGATTTTAATGGTTCTGGAGAGAGCTGTGGGGGCACATCAGGAAGAATCCAGTCGTGTGGAAGTCCCATCTCTTTCTTTTCACTGTGCCTTAATGAAAATTTGTATGTATTATTGGCTGCCCTCATTACCCCCCCTTCTTGTATCCTTATTCTTGCATCTTTCAAATTTCTTCCCCTGAAAAATTTAAGTGACCTTTATCAAACAATTCTGTTGCCATTTCTCAGCATCTCAGAAAATATAAGTAACTCCAAATTGCTTTTTGAAGTTAGCACAAACTCCTTCCATATTGTATCCTATTGCCTTGTCCTCCAGCATTAACTGACAACTAACTGCTTGTTGTTACATTGCTATATTCTTTGATTTCAAGTCTTGTTGTGGGCTGGTTTTCCATATCACACCTCACTGTGGCTTTTCTCCTCCCATTTTTTCCATCTATCAAAGCCATGTATCTCAGCATCAGATAAAATCTTATTCCTTCTGGAAGGCTACTTCTCATCATCACTGATGAAATGATGTCCAACTTTAAGATGTTCCCTTCTCAGTTATTATACTTCGCTATTATGAATTCCTTCCAAGCAGGGACATAATATGTTTGTTTTTATATCTTTCTAACATCAAGCACAGATGTTAGGGAATGAACAGTAAGAATTTTCTTAAATGAAGAATGAGACATAAAACCTGAAAACAGGTAGAACATCACTTTCACCCTAAATTTGAACCTGAAAATCTTTAAAATGATAGAGGGTCATCTTGTTCCAAT
>PVKN010016919.1:0-17618 GCA_004027915.1 Capromys pilorides | reverse complement strand
CTTTTTTTTTTTTTTTTTTTTTTCCTTTTGGTACCAGGGATCCAACTGAGGACCTTGCACTTGCCTGGCAGGCTGTTACGCCACTCAGCTATCTCCCCAGCCCGTGCAAAGGATAAATATCCTTTTAAAAAGTAAATTATAAAACTGCCTGGTGATGCAGCTCTTTTTTTTTGTTTGTTTGGTTTTTTTGTTTTAAATTCATTCTTCTGTTTTATTTATTTATTTGTTTATTTATTTTATGGCTGACTCAGCCTGCCCTGGTGGTGGGGCTGGCGCAGCATGTGGTGCCGGGGATCGAACCACACAGTCCCTGCAGTTGCCTGAGCTTTCCTAAGTAGGCGCTTTAGACCACTGAACCATTTCGCTGGCCCAGTGCAACTCTTGAGAAGGAAAAATAATACATATGTGTTTAAAACACAGTATGTAGAAAAGTGTCCCAAGTGTTGCTGAGAAGCAGCACTGTGACTTTTTATTTGCATAAAGATATATTTGCATAACTTAATTTTATATAGTGAACAAGTATTAATTAGATAATTTGACTGACACTGTTTAAAAGCTGGCTACTAAATGTGGACAGTGTACCCAAGAGGCTCCTCTTTCTGAGTTGCGGGAGACTCCCTCCTGCTGGCATAAGCCATAGACTTGCCTGCTATACTTTGGAGACTCAGGACTGTTCAGTGTCCTCCCCAACAGGACATGTCAGTGTTTAAGTCTATGCTGAAAATGGACCAGAGCTGTGGGAAAGGATGGATCTGAGGAGAAGCAGGTGGGCTCTGCAAGAACAGCTTTGCAGGAGCAGGCCAGGATCCAGACCTGGGGCTGTGTGACTGGGCAAGTTACTTAACCTCTCAGTGCCTTGATTTCCTTGTAAAATGCAAATGGCAGTATGCTTACCTCCTAGACTGTTGGGATGAACCTTGTTAAAAATTATAAAGTGGGATCTAAGTACTGAGTGATTAAAGATAGCAGCTGTAGTTGTGGAGCATCCAGTTGGGGACATCAGTGACACTGCAGCAGAAAGCGTTCCACGTGGGAAATGAGAAGTGTTGGCTGTGGGACTGGATGTGATCTCTGGTCACACCCTTGCAGCCTTTTCTTGGGCCCTGGCTTTTGTCCCCCTCTGCATCCTCTTAAGTTCTGTGGACTCTTCTTCTGTGCTACCATTCTGACTGATACCCTGAAGGCCAGCTGCAGAGTGGCAGTGCAGTTTTGATTTTCACAGAGTGCAGATTGGAAAAGCTACTGAATTTAAAGAAACTTTTAAGGGTTAATGGGTTTGGGTCTGGTTCCCTGTAGCCCCTACTTACAGCTTGCCACACTCCTGTCTTGCTGACTTTGGAGGAGATGCCTGTCCCTGGGGGAGGACTCAGGCCACTGGGCCGCTGTATACAAGCCAGCCTCTGGGGCATCCCTCAGAATGCACGTACTCTGTAGTCTTGGGCGTCAGCTAGACTTGGACCAGTGTTTCGGTCCCACCTGCCATCTGTGTGAGCTGCTTTGGGCAAGTGGGCCACGCCTGGTCCCCATATTGCTCAGAGCTGTGAATTGGGACTGTGGCCATGTGTGAGGATTCAGTGAGCACCATCAAGCTGCTCAGAACTTCAGAGGTATGCAGAAAAGTGCTACTGCTGCTTTTCCGGACTCCTCACTCCTAGACTACGTGCTGGGTCTCGGCAGCTCATGCCCTGCCTTGGCTGGTTCTTCCTTCATCCCTGCAGTCTCCACGTTGTCAACCCCAGAAGTCTTCCTTGCCCATTCACTGCATCCTGTTTGCTTTTACTGATGCACATCAGGGAGCCAAGTGCACACTGAAATACCCTTGGAGACAGTTTCTGTGCAGGGGCCGTCATTGTCACGGAGGCTGCTGGATGCAGACTGTGGGCCCCAACCCTGACTCCCAACAGTGTGTGTGCTTGGTACAAATCACTTTGTGTCTCAGCCTCAGTTTCCTTTTTATAAATGTGAATCACAGTTCCTACCTCATGGTTTCCTGTGAGGTTAGGGTGGGCAGTGATACAGAACTTGGTGCATAGGAAGCTGACATCATTGCTAGTGACTCCATTTGCTCTACTTCTCACCACAGGAGCCATGCGACAATGAGCAGATATCCTTCTCTTTGAGGTCCCTTGTGGCATCTCCACATTGCCCCAGCCTACTCCTCCAGGAGCCTCCTTGGGGAGGTGCCTACGTGAAGAAGGATTCCCATGGTACAGCAGGAGTGAAAAGCAGAGGAGGCTCTTTTTCATTGTCTTGAAATTCAGTTATCCAGGAGAAGTCTTAGAAACTGGATCACATGCTGAAAGAGAAGTAAGCTAGAGAGAAACCAATCCTTGTTGCAAACAAAAACTTCTGATTTTCCTTTGGTTCAACCTAAGTATTAACCTGCCAGGTCTGTCACCTAAAAAATGTAATGGGGCATCTTGCTACTTCTTATTTGATAATGTTTGGGTAAGTAGAACTTTCCAGCCTAGTCTTCCTAAATAGGTGCCTGGTGACCTTTGCTGGTGACCTGGAGCTATGATGCAGATGACAGGATTGTTGCACAAACTCATGCTCTAGGCTGTGTCTATTGGAAGGTGGTTGGACAGAGAGGGGTGTGGCCCAGCCTGAGTTTCAAACAATGTTCTGCTTCCATCACAGGCTAGGAATCTGGACGCCCTCTGTCCTCCAGTCCCTCACCTGGATGTTCTACCTGCAGAGCTGCAGTGCCATACCTTTGAGGGCAGCCAGTGAGGCCATCCTGCCCTCTTAAAAGTGTTCAGATAGGAGTCTCCAGAAGTCAGTCATCCTTCTGTACATGCTAGGCACTGTGGTCTCCTCGATGAATGTGAGTAGCAGAGCTGATGGCAACAAGGGAGAGAAATGTGTCTTTACAATGCAGAAGAATGTTGCGGAGCTATCACAGAGGATGACAGGATGGCCCAGCAACCACTCGTCCACCCAGTGTTGAACCACATGCTTTCTCAGGCAGGGCACAGACAGTACCGAGGGAACCAACAGAGTCCTTGTCTTCATCAGCTTGCGCTTCTGCTGGAGAGGAGAGTAAATAAGTATCTGCCCGGCACACAGGCACTGTGTGGGTGGCAAAAATATCCTAAGAGAATATGAGGGTCCTTTTTGGGGAGTGGCATATGACAAACTTCAGTCCTCCCATCTACCTGAAGATGCAGAGGTGGCTGGGATAAGAATTTGGAGTTCCTCTGGGTATCATTAAAAGACGCTGACCTGACTGGAAAATATAGAAACTATGCTGGCCGTAGGTTTTACAGTTTAGCACTTTTAGGTGTTTTAAAGTTAATGGTGATTGCTCATTGGACCATGGACTGTTAGAAATGTTTCAGACCTTAGGGAAGGGCAGACTATGTCATAAGTAATGCTAGGATGATGAGCTGAGGAACTGGGTTAAGTTAGAGCCCTACCGTGTGCCCTAGGTCATGCTATCTACAAGGTATGTCCAGCTGCTTCAAGAGCTATGAATGAATGTGAACATCAGGCCATTCTCTCTGTGGGTCCATGTCCATAGAGTCCATCAATGGACTGAATATGCTTGGAAGAAAGAGCGTTTGTACCGTGCAGGTGCACACTTTCTTGTCTTTATTCACTAAACAGAACAGTGTAACAATGAGTACATAGCATTTGTTCTCAATCCAGAGAAGAGTCAAGGGATGCAGGAGGATGTGTTCATATTGTATGCAAAAACCATACCCTTCTACATGAAGCCGTCAGGCACCGTTCCAGTGTGGTATATGAGGGACGGGGATCCTGGAGCCAAACCTTCATGGATGCTGAGGGACAACTGTGTATTTTTAAAGGAAGTAAATATTTCTCATTATTGTAGAACACTTTAAGAACTAATCTGTTTTGGAGAACAGGAAATAAAATGGGAAGATATTTAAATATTGATGCACAGTCCTGCATGTATAAAAATTCAAATCAGTCAAAAGTCTAAAAATAAAGCAAAAGAGAAATTGAGAGAATATGTTTGCTGTCTCTGTAACAGATAATAAACTAAATCAGAATAGAGTTCATTAAATTCATAATGAAAATGCAAGCAGTAGAAAAATAAGTGAGGAACATGAGCAGGCAATAACCAATAAACATGAAAAGACATCCATCTCACTGGTAATTGGGAAAATGAAAACAAAACAAGATACTTCTGGTCTTTTTAAATATTGACAATACTAATAATCTGTGTTGGCAACCTTCCCTGTGCAGGGAAATGCAAGCAGTTTCACATAGCATTTTGGCAACAGCAAAATCTTAAATGTGCATATGCTTGCACTCAGTAATTTCATTTCTAGGAATCACTCAAATATACTGTGCAGACAAGTATGCCCAGTTCCTTGTAGAGTTGTTTGTATGGTTGAAAAACTGAGCATGTGCTGAATGCGCATCAGTAAAAGGCCCTTAGGCCTTGGTGCCCAACCAGGGGCAGTCTTGCTCCTCCTACCCCCGTATGCCAGTCTCTCCCTGCTCCCTATGTGCAACAACCAAAACTGTCTCTACACATTGCACCAAGCCTGTTCTATAATGATGCTGTGGTGGAATCTTTAACAGGGGACTGGGGTTAATGTGCCTGGAAGCAGCAGAATTTAGTCAGAGGTAGGAAATATCAAATTCGTCTTCCTGCCGGCCCAGTGCCAAGCCAAGCCAAGGCATTTATGGGCCTGCCACTATGTATAAGTGTAGTTTTCAGCCACCAGATCAGCATCCATGTCTCTTGTCTTACTTTGAGCAAGCCTGGCTTTCATCTAGTGGGCTCTTCCAGAAAAGTCATAGCACTGGGTCTGGGAACTTTGTTGGTGGTTTTCATCAGTTGCTCCCCTAGCCACCTGCCAGGCTCTCCCTGCAACACCATCCACGGTCAGGAATGGGAAGATGGAGTTGGGTGATGCCAGCATCCAGCCTCAGGGATCCCAAAACAAAGGTGCCTGGTGACATCTTTGGCCAGACACAAACACACTCAGTGCCTCAGATGGCCATGGCATGAAGGCTCAGGACTATACAGGGACTATTCCCTGCACAGGCTGCAAGTGATGTGTGGCAGATTCTCTGTGACCACAGCAGCCTCCTCAGCCCAGCTAGATGGAGAGCATCTTCAGAAAGCTGCCTCTTTAGATGTTTCCAGGAATTTAAAAAAATTTAAACCTCAAAATTCCATTTGTTCCTGGAGAAGTGCTCACCCAGCTGAGAACATAGGCAAGTGCATGACAGACACCCTGGTTGTAGGTGTCTGCTTGAGTACGGACCTCAGGGCACAGTTGCGGCTCTTGTGCTATTTCACCTTGTTTGTTTTCTGTGAAACTGAATCCCACACTGCCTTCATAAAAGGGTGCTTCTTCTAGTAAGAATTCGGCCAGAGTGGAGTCAGGAGGGTTGTGGGTTCAGGGACAAGGGAAGTGACTGTAGTGACTCCATAGTGTCACAGCCAGTCGGAGGAACCTTGCTTTGGGTTACAGATTCTTGTTGCTTTACCTTTAGATTCCTGTGGCTCTGCTAGATATTTCATTTTCAACTTTGATGATAGCTAAATATAAAAGAACAAAAGTACATGAAGAGGGCTGGAAGACACCTTAAGAAACAAGCAAACTTTGGAAGCACAATGTCGTGTTTCTCCAGAGGAAGCACCTCTGTCTCCCAGGCAGCCTGTGGGCCTCCCTCTGCGTCAGTCCTAATGCAGCTGCCTCACCTGGCATCTCTCAACTCAGGCAGCCTGGTGGGTTAGCTTTTTTTTTTTTCGTTCTGCACTGAAGATTGAACCCAGGGTCTTTAAACTGATCTACATCCCTAGGCCTTTTATTTTTTGAGGCAGGATCTCGCGAAGGTTCCAGGCAGGACGCGAACTTGCAGTCCTCCTGCCTGGGCCTCCCAGAGTGCTGAAATCACCAGCATGCTCCACAGCACCTAGCTTAGGTTTCCTTTCCTACTGGGAACAGGAGGTTCTGAGGGCTGAGCAGTTGGGAAAGCAGACCCCTGTGGGCCTTTTCTTTCTTCAGTGTCTTCTTTCTTCTGCTTTGTCCTTCCAGTTGTTGCTCCCTAACTGTCGATCTAAATGACTCAGGGTCGCCGGAATTTAGATGTTACTGCTAGCCTCAGAATTTCTGAAAATGGAGCTGGCGAGATAGCTCAGGAGTCTAAAGTGCCGGCTAAGGCAATCTTAGGCAACCGCAGGGACTGGAGTTCGAACCCTGGCCCCACATGCTGCACCAGCCCCACTCCCAGCGTAGGCTGAACCAGCTATAACATAGGTAAACAAACAAATTTTTTAAAAAGGATTTCTGAATATGTTGGTATCTCTGTGTGTGTGTGTGTGTGTGTGTGTGTGTCTGTCTGTCTGTCTGTCTGTCTGTGTCTACACATGCACATGCACTCTTAAGATACACTGGTATAAATGAGTCTTCGGGTGAAAGGAAGCTTTTCAGAGCCTGTCTGAACACACACTATATGCCAAGTTAGGTTTCCTAAAATAAGGCTTTCCTAAAGAATGACACATGGTGAGTGGCCTTCGAGCAAGTGGACAGAGTGCAGAAGCCTGAGTTCACAAGCAGGAGTCCCAGAGAAGTTAGAGGGCTTTGACAGTAAATACTTCCTCCTTCACAGCACTCAACCCCAGGTGCTCCAAGGGGCAAGGCCTGCCCTGGCCCCTTTTGTCTGCAGGGGAAACTTGCATATCCCTGTGTCACTATGAAAAAAGAGCCAGCTGTTATTTTTGAACAATTACAAAAATTGCTTTAATTTTTACATGAAATTCAGGGTACAAAGTTGCCTCTCTTCTTAGACATACTGCATAATCCCAAATTGTGTACTTTAAAATAGGCCTGGAAAAAAGATACTCCAGATCCCAAGGGCATCATTAGAGGACTGGGAAGACCCACACACCTCCCCAAATACAGAAGGCGTGGAAATGCAGCTCGGGTACTATTGAGGGAGGCAGTCTCCCTTCACAGTCTTAGCTGAGCTCCAGGAGTGAGTCATTGTACTGCCATGGCTTGCTGGCTGCAGAGGAAATGAAAACATGAGACCACTCCTCTGCTTATTAGCAAAGGGGAATACACAAATGTCTCGGGCCCCTTTGTCAGGACCACACTCTTGTGTTTTTATCTGTTAAACAGAGCACTCTTTATGCCCACTCCAAGCATTTGGCCAAGTCCTTTTTTCCTATTTTACCTATTACTGTACTGAGGACCATGATACTGTGCTAAAAATAAGGGGCTGCAAAAAATAGAAGCATTTTCATCATAAACTATTTTGGAATTAGCTTCATTATTTGATTTGATTCTCATTGCTAACTGACTTTTTTATAGCAGTATTTTTCAACAGCAGTACAATATTTTCAACAGAATTCTTTATTTTCGGTGCTATCATGTGCACTGAGGATTTTAGCAGAAACACTGGCATCTACCAGTTAAATACTAGTAGCATACCTCTCCCCAGCTGTGGCAAACAAAAATCCATCCAGACATTGCCAGATGTCTCATAACATGCAAAATCATACATAGGCATCCCCCCCAGAACACCCATTGAGAATCGCTGTTGTGTAGGGAAGAGGCAATATAAAATAATATTTGTCCTAGATTCACTGTGCTTTTAAAATAGATCCTAAAATTGTACACATTTAATACTTGTGGTTTGGTCTGTTGCCTGTGAAGTGGGTGTTTTGTCCTTTTTTTTTTTTTTTTAATTTATTTATTTGTTTGTTTGCTTGTTGTGTTTGTTTCTTTATTTACTTACTTTGTGGCTGGCTCAGCCTGCCCTGGTGGTGGGGCTGGCGCAGCATGTGGTGCCGGGGATCAAACCGCAGTCCCTGCATTTGCCTGAGCTTTCCTAAGCAGGTGCTTTAGACCACTGAACCATCTCGCCGGCCCCGTTTTGTCCTTTTTGAAAGGCTTTTTAGGTTTTTACCTTGGAATCTTCTCTCTTGAAGTCTAGGCTCGCATCCCATCCATTTGTTGCCAGTGTGATGTACCTTACCTCTTCATTCAGGAATTGCTCCTTAATTCTGCCCCTGACTCTACTTATTCATGTAGCAGTAATTTCTGAGGAGCTTGTACTGCATGCTCGGGGTGAACAAGCATCTCAACCAGGATTCCACATCTGACGTTCTTTGCTTGCTTGTGAAAGGGATTAAACTAGGAAAAGAAGAGCTGCATCTCAAGTGAAGGAATATAGACAACCCTTCCTGGTTCTCACTGTGGCCCAGTAAAGTTTGTATTTGTAATCCCAGGGAAAACTTATTGAAATTCCAGTAAGTAATTCCAATCTACCACTTCCAGTACAATACATACCAAAAGGATTCTAAGTCCAGCTAGATGATGACTATCTGGAACAAAGGCCCTGACGTGGGGCCAAAACTGGATTTTATTCATGAAGAGGGGAGTGGCTCAAGGACTAGTGACTGAGGGAAAGATGAGTGCTGTGAGCTGGACTAGGTAGGAGGCCTGAAATCACCTCTGCAATACGCAGAGTGGGGCAGTATCTAGTGTTTTGGGATCCAGTGCTTCCGTTTTGATGTGTAATCATCATACTCTGAGATGTTAAAGCTTCTTTCTTGAAGCTCAATCCCAGCCGATACTGTGGCTCACTCAGCCTAGCTCACACATACTGCTTGGGAGCTGTAGGCAGGGCACCACTGACCTGTCCCATTGCTTTAAAGACTACATGGCAGCACCTCCCTTAGACCCATTTGCATTGCTTGAGGCCAGTTGAGAGGCTAAAGAAACATCCTAGCCAGTCTATATATATTAGTGCACTGAGGAAGACCCAAATGCTCTTTGAAAGAGAGCCGTCCAGGTGGTCCTCCACAGAGGAACATTGTCCCTGGAGTCAGACCTGAATTCAAACACATATCTACTGCTTACAAGTTGAGTAGCTTTGGACTAATTATTGGGTCTGTGTGCCTCAGACTCGCTTATGAAAACAGGGATGATTTTGTCTACCAAGCAAGAGTTCTGCAAGGCCTCTGAGGTCATGTATACCACATGTCGAATCACTAAAAGGGTAACTTACTACCAGCTGACTGGTAGATGTAAAGAGTGAATTGCCTTCTGCAGATCTAAAGCAGACGAATATGGGCAACTTTGTATGGCTCAGCCCAATATGTAATCCCAAGTCTAGGATAACAGTGTCCTCTACTCTTTCCTCTATAGAAATCTAGCAAATAAATGGGACAGTTGTGCTTTGTTTTCCTGTGCTCCTGCTGTTCTCTGCGGAGGCACCCTGCCTGCACAGCAGAGCGAACTTCAGGAAAGACTCAGCTTTCACAACCAGCGTGTATTTCAAAGCTCAGTGTGTGAAACAATACTCTTTCCACCTTCCAGCCAGTTTGTGTGAAAATAACCTGCATTGTAGTGGTGTGTCAATTCTGGCCTGCTAGGAGGACACTTACTTGGCTTTCTTTCGTTTGTTCCCAGGTGCCTGTCTTGGAAAGACATTCTTCTGATATCTCTGTGATTACATCTCTCAGGTCACTCTGCTGATTGCCTTCATCTGTGTGCGGAGCTCCCTGTGGACTGACTACAGTGCCTACACCTACTTTGAAGTGGTCACCATTTGCGACTTCATAATGATCCTCATCTTTTACCTGGGGCACCTCTTCCGCTGCTACCATGCATTCACCTGTATCAGCTGGCCCCTGTCGGTAAGGGATCGCCCTGCTCTTCCCAGGCAGAAGCCAGTGCGTTGGCGGGACACAGGACCAACAGAGTCCTTCCCGCCTACCATGCCCCTTCTGAGCCACTCCCTGCTACTCCAGCCCTCCAGCCCCACCTGATCTGCTGCCTTCTAGAATGTGCCTGCCCTGCCCACCCACTAGCTACAGGAAGCTTTGGCTCTTGCCTCATTTCTTATTTTCTCAAATGAAGATAATGGGCTGTGTGTGAGTGGGAGGAGGAAATGAAAAAAAGAACTGGTGGACAGTGAGCATTTACAGTGTGGAGAGTTGATGGACACCGTTGGGAGGCTCAAAAGGACTGACCAGGGCTGAGGAGACAACAGAAGTTGCCAAGTTTTTACAGCTATAATATTTTTCCCCACTGTATCATGTTCTTAAAAGCTTTATTGACATACAGTTCACATGCCATGCTAGTTACACATTTAAAGTTTATAGTTCTAAAGACTGTAGTATATTTCCAGAGTTGTCCACATACTGCCACAGTCACTTTTAGAACACTTGTATCATCTCAGACAGAAATTTCATCCCCTTTATCTGTCACTTCCCTAACTTTTTTTTTTTTGCCAGCTCAGCCCACCCTGAGGGTGGGGCTGGCACAGTATGTGGAACTGGGGACAGAACTGCAGGCCCCACTTCCCTAGCTTTCATCTCCTCCAGTCCTAAGTAACCACTTATCTACTTTCTGCCTCTAAAATTTTCCCACGTTGGATATTTCTTGGAAGTGAAGTCATATACATGATCTTTTGTGAGGATAGGAGTCAATAGAATGTTTTTGTGGTTCATCTGTGTGTGGCATGTTTCAGTACTTCATGTGTGTGTGTGTATGTGCGCGCATGCACATACATGCGCAAACACGTGCACATGTGTGTGCATGCATGTATATCTTTATGAGACAGGGTCTCACTTTGTAGCCCAAGCTGCCCTTGAACTCACAGTGATCCTCCTGCCTCAGCTTCCCAAGTGCTGGGATTACAAGCATGCACTACATCTGGCTTTTCATTCTTTTTATAAGCAGATAATAATCCTTTGTATGGTTATACCACATTTTGTTTTTCATTCGTTGATGGACATTTGGGTTGTTTTCACCATGTGGCAGTTAAGAATAATGCTATAAACATTTACATTGCAGTTTTGTATGGATATGTTTTCATTTTTCTTTAGAGTAGAATTGTTGGGTCACGTGTTAACTTTGTTTAAATGTTTAAGAAACTGCCAGACTGGAGCCAAGTGGCTGCATGTTCTGTAGTGCTCCTAGCAGTCAGTGCATGATGGTCGTAGTTTCTCCACTTCCTGGCCAACGCTTGTTATCTGAATTTCTGACTCTCATTTGAGTGTTCAGTGGTGTCACTTGTGATGTTGACTTGCATTTCTCTGAAGACTAATGGTGTCAGTGATCTTTTCATGTGCCTTTTAAACACTTGTATAGTTTCTTTGAAGTAACATCTGTTCAGATCTTTGCCCGTTTTCTGACTGTCTTTTTATTACCAAATTGTTTTTTCTATATTCAAGTTAGAAGTCTGTTCTCATATTTGTGACTTGAAAATAGTTTCTTCTATTTTTCTGATTGTTTTTTACTTACTGGATGATGTCCTTCAAAGAATAAGTTTTAAATTTTGATAAACACAATTTATCTGACTTTTTCTTCATGTTTTTGTATCATGCTGAAGAAACCGTTACCAAATCCAAGATCAAGATTTACCTCTGTCTTTTCATCTAAGGATTTTAGTTTTCGATTTCAGTTTAGGGTTTTGATCTGCTTTGTGTTACTTTTGTAGATGGCATGAGGCAAGGTAACACCAACATTCTGCCTGTAGATAGACAGTGAGTTGTTCTGGCACCATCTGTTGAACACGAGCACTTTCCCCACTGAGTGATCTTGACACCATTGTCCAAAACCACTTGTCCATAAATACATGGCTTTATTTCTGACTCTTAGTTCTATTTTATTGATCTGTATATCTACATTTATGCCAAAATCACACTGTCTTAATTAATATAGCTTTGTGTTAAATTGTGAAATTAAGAAATGTGAGCCTTCCCAATTTCTTTCCCAGGATTATTTTGAGTCATTGTAATTTTTTGTTAATTTTAGAATTAGCTTTTGAATTTCTGCAAAGAAACCATCTGGGATTCTAGTTGGAATTCCCTGAATGTTTGGATCTGGGGAGCACTGCCCTGTGAGCCACAGTACCTGATGACCTGTGAACATGACAGCTTCTCCATTTATTTATTCTTCTTTCATTTTTTCAAGGATATTTTACATTTTTCGGAGTGCTTTATTCTTTGTAGTGCTATTTCATGTGGAATTTTTACTTTCATCTTTGGATTGCTTGTTGCAAGTGTATAGGAATATAGTTAATTTCTGTACATTGATTCTGTACATTTCAGTATCCTGAATCATACTGAATTCCTTTACTTGCTAATGGATTTTTGGCAGACTTCTTAGGATTTTCCATATAGTAGATCATTTGTGTCATCCACAAATAGAGATAATTTTACTTCTTTCTGTCTAATCTGGGTGGCTTTCATTTTGTTGTCTTGCCTTCTGCAAGACCAAAAAAAAAAGTTAATGTTGAATAGCCAGAATAGGGGTAATGATCTTTTTCCTCATTTTAAGAGACAGAAGCCCTCCATCTGTTTTCATTAATAGGATGTTAGGTGTGAGCTTTTATAAATACTCTTGATCAGACTGAGGAAGTTCCCTTCTAGTTCGACTTTGTTGTGTGCTTTTATCATGAAAAGGTTCGTTAGATCTTGTCGATGTTGTTTTTAATCCAGTCTGACAACCTCTGCCTCTTGATTACATTCTTTAATCATTCCCATTTGACATTATTACCTTCTGTGTTACTTTGAGTCTTTTATGTTCTTATATTCCAGGACTCCTTTCCCGTTTCTGCCTTTTTGGAGTACAAGTTGGTTTTGGCATCCCTGATATTGATCAGAACAGGCAAACAAGAAAATGGAACCCAGAGAACAGGAACACAGAGGCCTGGCTGGGGGACAAATGTGGGGAGGGCAGGCTCAGGCCTGCTTGGTCCCTGGGACTAGTGCGGCACCTTCCAGTTAGGATTCTCTCCATCAGTTCTGTCTCCTCTTTATGCCTAAGAATCTTGGAAGTGTTTCTTGTGGGCTTCCTTAAAACACTCCTTCTGGGCACTAAGAAACCAGGTCTTTGATTTGGCACGGTTTAAGAGGGAATTGCAGCTTTGAAATGGAAAGGATAACCTGGGTGTGGTGGTGCACATCTTTAATGCCAGCATTCTGGGAGGCTGAGGCAGGAGGACTGTAGATTCTTGTCTAGCCTGAGCAACTTAATGACTGAGCAATAAGAGTTTCAAAATAGAAAATGAAAATGTAGCATGGCGAGAAGCCCTGGGTTCAATCCCCAGTACCAAAAAGAAAAAAAAAAAAAATGTTTTCTAAAATATAGTAGCTGCTACTCAAATGGGCAGAATTTCATGGAGCCAAGGAAAGGCACTCAGGGTAGAAGCAGGCGGAGGCTGGTGGAAGCAACGCTTTATGTGACCCAACATCCAGGCTTGAAAAGAAAAGCAAACCTTGCTGAAACCCTGCCCTGCATCGGGCTGCCCTTGGGTCATCCCTGTAGGATGTGAGCCGGTCACTTCAGCTGTGCACTAGTGGGAGCATGGTGACCCATAGGCCTTTGGACCCTAAATTAATTAATTTAGAATTAATTTCTAAATCCTTACTGTAGATGACTGGCAGTGGAGGCTCTGACCTGCTGTTCAGAGGGTGCAGGAAGATGCAGTATAAGCCTTCTTGTGCTGCACAGTGCCTGAGGTCCAGCCTCTTCCAGGCCTGCAAAGATGTGATTTTAATCTCAAGGAATAAGAAGGATAGCAGTGAACACCCACAGCCACAGTGAATCAGACCTGCCAACGGACTGACTGGCAGATAGGGCACGTGTCAAGAGAGAAAAGGACTCACGAAAGGATGTCCCAGCATTCCTTAGGAAAGCCAGCCACCCCAGCACCCCACAGACACTGGGCAGACACGCTGCCAGCCTTACACTAGGCTCTGACCCTGAGACCTAGGAGTCCCCAAGAACCAGTGATTCTGCAGCCTACACCTGGGGTGACTGATGGAGTAGTGATGCTGTGGTTAGCCACACATTGTTAGTCCAGAGCTTTCTCTGAAATGAAGAGAAGGGCCCACACTGCTTTCAGGACTTTGCTCCTCAGGTTGTGTTCCTTTCCACTCTCCACTGTGGAAGGTTCAAGAAGCTCACTTGCTTATAACAGCTTTAACCAGAGGTCACGGCACTGTCCGCAAATTGACCTCAGGAGCAGAGCAGCCCTCAGTGGATGCTGCTGCTTACCCAAGAAGCTTCCTTTTTCCACATCCATACTCCCCTCCCTGGCACCCTGCATCTTTTCTTTAACGTGGCCTCTTCCTGGTCAGCTGTCCACTGGCTGCCTGTGAGCTGTGCCACTCCTCCTGCCACGGTGTTGCAAGGAAGAAGAGGAAGGGTCCTTCCTCCCTTCTTATTGTCCCTTCGGATGGCTGGTGGTTCCCTGAGGACCCAGAGTGGACCTCCCTACTCACCCCTGTGCTCCATTTTCACCCCAGGAACTTCTGCACTACTTGATCGGTACCCTGTTCCTTCTCATCGCCTCCATCGTGGCAGCCTCCAAAAGTTACAACCAGAGCGGACTGATGGCTGGAGCGGTGAGAATGTTCTTGAGGCTTCAGGAATGAATTCATATCTCAAATGCTAAATTTTCTTCCTGATGGGGGCAGAAAAGGGGTTGGTTTCTGGGGCCTTTCATAGAGTTGATTTTCACCCCAACCCAGCCAGAAGCTGTCTCCAAAAAACTGGACACTTGGGCCCATAGCAGCCGGTTCTGGTGAACTACCAGGGTAAATTCATACAGCCCACAGACCTCTCTTAAAGCACTACTTAAAACAGGGCCAGTTGGGTTCTGATTCGCACAGCCACTGTGTACAGAAAGTGGTTATCTAGCTTAGCAGGTGAGGACAGCTCACATGAAACAATTAGCAAGCATGACATTGTCAACCAGAATAGCGTTCTTCAGTGATACAATAATAAACTGTTCAATTATGCAGTGCAGACAGTTGGCAACTGGTGTGTATATAATGTGCTAATTGTGCAGAACAGACAATGAGAAGCCCGGACAGGCTCTAATAGACTAATCATGTGGTACAGACACTTGGTACAAAGGGAGCCAAGGAAAGGCACTCAGGGTAGAAGCAGGCGGAGGCTGGTGGAAGCAACGCTTTATGTAACCCAATATCCAGGCTTGAAAAGAAAAGCAAACCTTGCTGAAACCCTGCCCTGCATCGGGCTGCCCCTGGGTCATCCCTGTAGGGTGTGAGCCGGTCACTTCAGCTGTGCACTAGTGGGAGCATGGTGACCCACAGGCCTTTGGGCCCAAGGATACCTGGACTGCTGTCTGCAGAGCCAGGGCTCGAATCAGGGCCCTGGGCTCACACAGGTGTAGCTAATCCTGGCTCATCTTGTGGCTGTGGACACAACTGACCTCCCGTCTCCATTTGAGTAGCTGTGAAATGATCAGAAGGGCAAGACTGGGAAGTTAGGAGTCCGCTCACCTACAGGGTCAGTCTTCAGCGGGTTTTGCCTGCCTATGCTGAGCACAGGTAGGGAACGTGAGTTCAGGGCACTAGGTGTGGCTGCTCAACCTTGACCATTTGGTGAGCCCTGCACAGGTCCCTCTCCTCTCCAGGGTCTCTGTTCCTCTTTGAGACAAGCTCAGGCCAGGCTAGGCCAGCTTCCTCACACTCAAGTACCTGGTCGACCTGAGGGGAAAGAATGCTGCCTTTTTGGCTCATGTTAATTAAAGATGTACAAACATAAGACTAGCTATACAGGCCTCAGTCACTGGCTCTTACACAGAAAGTCATTTCAAACAATGCCACTACACTAAGAAACCCATTTGAACATTAAAGTCCAGTGGGATGGGGCCAACTTAGTTGTGAATATAACCCAAATCCAGGCACTGGGGTTGTCTAGAGTGGGAAAAGCTGAAGGTGGAGGCCCAGATACCATGCCTGATGTAAGCAGAACCCAGGGACCAGAGGCTGGCAGCTGGGCCACTGTGTCCCAGAGGACGAGGCAGTCAGGACTCCTAGGCTCCCTTCCAGCCACAGAGTGTGCAGCAGGCACAAGAGTGAGGAGCAGACAGCACTGCCCAAGGTTGGCTCGGCAGCCTGTGACCTTCTCTCTCTGCCCTTGCAGATCTTTGGCTTCATAGCTACCTTCCTCTGTTTGGCAAGCGTGTGGCTGTCATACAAGATCTCCTGTGTGACCCAGTCAACAGGTCAGTTCCCATTATCAGTATGTCCCTGGCTTCAGCAGTAGGGATACCCCTGGCGCAGAGACTGGGTGTTGGAGCACAGTGTTCCTAGGGTGTTGGAGCACAGAGTCCTGCAAAAGCAAAGGTGAAACCCCAGAACCCTTGCTCTGGTCCCCAGCTATGGAAGCCCATCAATGTCTTGGCACTCCAGCCTCTGATAGGAAAATGTTTTCTTGAAGTAACTTCTTTAGTGACAGAAACAAAATCTAGAGCTTTTAAATACAAATGATATGTTTGTAAAATGAAAACCAAGAAGCACACCTGAGTATCTGTCCTCCCAGCATTTCCCCTTTGAAATACGTATTCACATGGTTTGTGTGCTGTTTTGTCCCCTACCCTCTTCCCCTGCACCTGTCAGACATTTTCCCAGCATCCTGAGGATCCTTCTCCCCCACTCCAAGGCTCAATGGTGTTTCACTGACTTTGTTACAGGACCGTGCTGCAGTTTATTTAACTCGCCTCCTATTTGAGAGCATAAAACTTTTATTTAAAAAAAATAATTTATTAAGCCGGGCATGGTGATGCACGCCTGCAATCCCAGCACTTCGGAGGCTAAGGCAGGAGGACCAGTGAGAGTTTGAGACCAGCCTGGGCTACAAAAGTGAACTTAAGGCCAGCCTGAACTGCATAGCAAGACCCTGTCTCAAAAAGACAAAAAAATTAAATAAATAAATAAATAAATAATTTATTAAACAGCGCTATCATGAACATCCTTGCAAATAAATTCTTGTACATATCCCTAAGTGGTTTTCTCTTTTAGAACAAGTTTGTAGAAGTAGATTGCTAACAGCCTGAATCATCTGTTTTGATGAATCCACCTCTCTGAGGTATCACTTCCCTTCTTGGTGCTTTTTCTTCCTTCCTAGAACACATTAGCAGCCTGAAAGCCTGTTTGCTGCGCTGAGCTGCTCCAGCAGGGTGGCCACGGCAGAGCTCCATGTTCATCCCAGCCCTTCCAGACTGACATTCATAGCCACTCAGTGGAAGGACCAGGAGTGCAGCCCGTGTAGCTAGCGCAGGGAGGAGGGATTTGGGGCTGACTGCTGAAAGCTAGGAGGTCTCTTCTTGAGATGACAGCAGTGTTCTAAAATTGGAGTGATGGCTGAAGCATTCTGGGCATTCATCAAAACCTCAGTTTTGCACACTTTGGGCAGGTAAATTGAGGTGTAGGAATTCTATCCCAGTAACCCTGCTTAAGAAAACAAAGCAAAGTGAATTTTTTTTTAGGTGGAGAATGTGAGAAGAGACTAGGTGACATCTAAAACTAATACAGATATGAGTACTTGTATAAATATGTTATTTAAAGTTATAGAAAAATTGCCAAAAGAAACACGAGGGAAGTTAAAGGGGTTACCAACATCAGAGGAATGGGACTGAGGTGGGCAGGGGTAGCCATGGCAGTCCCATCTGTGCTACTTAACATCTTTTGATCTATTTTAGAAATGTGCTCAAGAAAAATAAAATGCCAGTGAAAGCCGGTACTGTGTAGGGAAAGAATTGTGCAAAGCAAAAGCCCGAGAGAAGCCAGTGGCCCTGGGTGGGCTCCCTGCTGGCAGGCTGGCCTGACTTTGCTGTTCTTCCGCAGATGCAGC
>PVKN010016918.1:0-11352 GCA_004027915.1 Capromys pilorides | reverse complement strand
AATTATAATAAATTGCAATGAATAAAAAGAAAGGAGGGGAGAAAGTGATAAATACAAAGAGGAAAGTAACAAGAATTGTAATCTTCCTTTGGTCACACAGAGACTATGAGAGAAATGACGACCAACAAAGAAAAGCTAGTCAATTAAAGAGAATGAGAACAACATGGCCACAGTTGTATTAAAGAGATTTTCAGTGCATACCTGTTTTTTTATGAAATCAAAAAGGAAAGCAATAAGGGCTGGCCAGATAGTTCAGTGGACTGAAGTGCCTGCCTAGGCAGAGTTCAGCGGTTCGATTCCCAACAATGCTGTGCTGGCCCTGCCCGGCGATGAAGACTGGTGACACATGCTTATAATCCCAGGATTTGGGAGACTGAAAACAGGAGGATTACTGAGTCTGATCTACATAGTGAGACCCTGTAGACCCTGTACTAAATGCATTAAAAGAGGGGAAAGTATTATAGTCATCCCTCCCTCCATGAAATAACTGTGGGTCAATGGTCTAGCTATGCTAAATTGTAAGCTTCCTACTTTTCCCCTCTTAGCCAACCAATTAGTAGAAATGGGATTTCCACTCCCCTGTTGGAACTTTCTGAGCCTGAGGACTCCCAGTACAAAGGCCATAAAGAACTGCCCTGAAGCTACCAGCGCTCCTGTACCTGAAGGAGGGTGGAGGCGGGGTAGTAGCCCAAAGCCATGGCACTATTGGGCCACATAAGAGTCATTTTAGAACAGGATTCTAGAAGAACTGGCCAGCAACTGGCCCTTGCTCTGTTATTGTTTCTAGCCACATGAATGACAATACCCAAAATAGCAGCATTTGTGGTGACAGAAGAGACCCAACCAGCCTATTTTCCCGCATGTTCTTGGCATGGTTTGGGAATTCTTGATATCTGACAGGCACGTCAAATTTTAGCCTCAGCCTCCAATCAAAAGATCCACTAGGAGCCAAGGAATATAGTTCAGCAGCACAGCGCCTGCCTGGCAAAGTCTTGAGTTCCATTCTCTGTACCCAAAACAAAGATTATCCCCTAGGAATGTGGCTCTGAATACCTTAACTGAGGACCCATTGGCCTGGAGTTGGGAGACACGGAGATCAGCAGATCTCTGACAAAATTCCTGCTAATTAAAGTTTTAATCCTTGCTAAAATTTTCTCCAGAGAAGAGCATTGCTACCAGTAAGTCCCAGGAGAGGTCAGGGTAGAGAAGAACCTGGAGTTTCTCAAAGGGCTTTTTGGAATTACCTAGGGGTTTATCTGCAATGCAGATTCCACACTCCATTCAAGTCTACCAAACAAGAATCTCTGGGGTGAGACTAAGGAATCCACAATTTTAAAAAGCATAAATTCTGTTTAAAACATTTCCTGAAACAGCCAGTAAGCTGGCCATTTCTCTATGTAAAAACAAACAAAAACTTCACCTTTATTAGAAACAAGTTTTAAATAAACTTGGAATTACTTTGCATCCACACCTTCTTCTCATCTTTCTTCATGAACAAGAGTTAAAGTATTTTCTATCCAGGGCTGGGGAGATAGCTCAGTGGTTTAAGCACTTGCTGGCAAGCACGAGGACCCAGGTTTGATTCCCAGTACCACATGCCATGCCATGTCTTGCTGGCCACCAAGAAAGGGCATGGTGGCACACGCCTATAATCCCAGCAATGGAGAGGCTGAGACAGGATCACTGCAAGTCTGAGCTGTGTAGTGAGACCCTTACCAAGTAAGTAAATAAATAAATGATTTTTAAAGAGTGTTTTCTGTCCAATCCATTTTTGTAAGGCTTTGGTTTATGCTGGAAGCTTTATCTTGTCCCATTCCTTCCAATCAAAAATAAACCAATCAGGAGGCATATAAGAAAAGTAGCCACCAGCTGGTCATAGAAATTATTCTAGTACTGAATCCGTAGACATGCCTGTGAATTTCTGACAATAACATAATGATATCTGTATATAATATTACATTAGTAATTCCAAAATTCAGTTTATAAAGAAATCACGGGCCCATTTAAAGCAAGCAGTCTTTCATATATGACCCCAAGTCAGAAGTTTCTAATCTTGCTAATCAGTCTTCCTATGTGGGAAGCTGACAGGGTAAACAAGATCCAAAATGGACAACAGATACTGTAAAATGGGAAGAAACTGTTCAAAAGGGAAGAGAAACTAGGGTGGAGTAGGGGAAAGGAGAAAAGAAGGGAAAAGCAAAATATACACAGACACAGACACATACACACACAATACTTAAGATCATTTACACTACTAATTTCTCTTAGTTCATTGAAAAAAAAGGTTTGTGCTAACATTGTTTGGACAACCCAATGCCTATATCTTGTACTCCCGGTAACTACTGTAAAGATACATAATGTATTGACTACTGTTACGCTCCTATTACCTTGTGTTCAAATTCTGTTTTACTTTTCTCTTTAAAATAAGATTTTAAAAAATAAAGTGGTGCCAATTCTTTAAAAAAATTAAAAATAAAAAACTAAAGACAATTAGTCTCTTTCCCACACTACAGTAGTATAAGCTCCAGCCTAATATTTGTGTTTATCTTCAAAAAAAGAAAGTGAAAAGGAAAAAGAAAAGGCATTTGATCCTCAGAGGCAAAAAGGACCTAAGCTTTGTATCCAAGTCCATCAAGTACAGACACAGGGCACTGCCTCCGGGGTCAGCTCCTGTCCTGCTGATCAGCTCTCTGATTTTGGCACTGTAGTCGTTACTTGCCTTTGGAATGAGACCCCAACTGCTGGCCCTGGTGAAACAGTACGGCTTGGGCCCTCAAAGCTGCAAACACTAATTGGACGACCACCAAGAGGCACTTCGGAACCATCCACACATGAAGCTGCCTCGTGGCATCAAAGCAAAGGAAGAGATGATGAAGAGCTGGCTGGGGCATGGGGAGGGTGAAATGTCTTTAAACTCTTTATCTACTTTCTGTTACCTGTCTCCGCAGGGGGATGCGCTTGGTCAGCTTGTGCACAGCCGGCTGGCTGCTGAAGTCTGGCTTCTTGGTCGTGGTCTTCATTCGGCACATAATGACTGTCACCACCATACAGGCGATTAAGAAGACCCCTATGCAGTAAATGGCTATTTCCAGGTAATCTGGGGAAGGTGTAATCTCCTTTTCTCTTACAGGAGCTAGATGTAGATTATAGGTGGGAAGAACAGACAAGCAGGCCACAGCATTAGAACATTGGAGTAATGAGTTGTAATATCGTCACAGGAATCAAAGGCAATGACCAGGCTTGAGGCAAGGTGGGCTTCCCAAAAACTCAATGCTAAAAGGTGGTAGGGGGCACAGGCCCGCCCAGTGCCTCTCCAGGTGCAAATGAGTAACCAATGTGCCTCACTTTACTGCAGGCTTGGCCGGTCACTAACTCTAGTCCCAATGGCTATCTGCCATCATTGAGCAACTGACACCAAGCCACATTCTATGAGGCATCTGGGCAGAGCAAGGCCACCAAATAAACCTGCCACAAATGCCTACTTTTCACAGCAGCTTCTGAATACAAACCAAGCTGAAAAATCTGCAGCATGAATGTTCTCATTTTGTTTCTAAGAAGATAGTGGGGATGCTTCAGTCATGCTGAGGCAGGCTCTTCCAGAGGAAGGCTCAATGGATGATTTATCCCAGATGGACACAGCTCCACATGAAATGAATATTCATGTAGTAGGCCACCCCAAAAAAGTTTTATTGACTTATTTAGTATAGTCCCGCGTATCACTTAATTAAATAAACCAATGCATTTAATATAAAGACTGGATTATTTACATGAAATCATTATATCCATAATCAAGTTTGTGGTATTGCTTAACCATAAAAAATTTTTTGTATCTGGGTATACTGCATAAATCACTACAACTGTTCCCTTAAGAAAAACTATAAACATGGATACAGAAATAAATTATTTAGCACCTTCTTATATGTTAACGTCCAATAATGCTGCTTCCTCCTCTGTCCTCAATGGTCAATGTATAAGCAGTGTATTCCCAAGTAGTACTTTTCTCAAACTGCATTCTTAGTTAATCGGCTAGTACTGTCAGGCAAATTGGTTAAGAAGTGCCTGCGAGGCACTTGCACGATGCAGTACTGCGAGTAAAAGCAAGCTCAACAACAACCTCATTGTTTCAAGGCAAATATCCATAGAGCAGATTCACAATAAAAGGGGAAATGGATGCAATGGTATTAAAGCTTATACATTTTAATCAGGAAAAAACTTGCCAAGTAGTCAAAACTCAGAGCAGCACAGCACAAAATAAAACGATCACTCTACTTTTACTAGACATGAAATAAGCATGCAGGTAGCCACTGTATTCTAAAAATAAGGCATTAATAACTGGAGTGGAACATCATAAGCTAGCAAACCACAGTCTATGCAAGCTTCACATAGGAAATAATAACGAGGCAGTAGCATCAGAGAGGACAGGGTTCATCAAGAAGGTTTAACTAAGCTAGAGAGATGTCAGTTAAAGATTTAGACAGCAGCAGTGTTCAGGCGACAGGGCTTTCTGGATGTTTATTTCTCTACAGCAGGGAAATAACATCAAGCCCAAGATGGCACGAGCATGCGCTACAGTAAAAGCAAACTATGAGTCGGTCTATGGCAACATGCAACAAGCCACCGATTCCCAAGGTAGGTAACACGCTGCTTCTGCACACCTACATTCAGAGGAGCATCCCCCGGGTACCCCAGGAGACACCCGTCTGTTTCTGTCTTGTTAAAAGTATGAGGCAAGAAGAATAAACCACATATGGGATTTCAGCAAAGTGGAATTTGCAATGAGAAGAAATTACTTCACATTTTACAAAGTAATTTCAGCTTCCTCTTTAAGAGCAAAGGGGATGGACGAATTTATATATTGGCTCAATGACTCACTAAAAATATTACGATCCCATTGGGTTTTCACTTGATCATAAATGGAATGTAGGATCTCCTTGTAACTGAATTTCTAAGACAACTTTCTTATCCCTGGAGGATCATTTTGCATTTTTTTAACCTTTATGCAAGAATAGAACGGGCTATTTTAACAGAAGCTGTGTTAATTTTATAGCAATCAACCAAGAAAAGGGGAAAACCCATGGAGAGAAAGAGCAGTATATACCTGGCAGAACTGTCAACCATGCAGAGTGAAAGGATATCCCAATAGAATTACCCGCCAAGCACGTATATTCCCCAGCATCCTCAAAAGTTACATTCCGAATATAGAGAACCTCAATTTCTTTATCCGTGGTGTTAACACCGGCGGCCTAGAAAACAAAGGAAGCAAGAAAAAGGCTAGAGGACACAGGAATGATTGTGGAAAGGGCCGTGGAACCCTGAGGCCTTGCACCGGCAGCTCCAGGAGGTGCTAGCCACTGGAAGATTCCGACTGTAGCCCATCCACAAAGCCCACAACCAAGAGACATGGAGAGCCACTGGCCAGCTCACTCCTGCAGGCCCATCACCACACCGGCTTCACCACCTAGACATGCATGCAATCAGACACATGGAAAAATCAACCCACAGAGGTCCGTTCTGTTGGCCTTTGCTTTGCTTTGCCTTTAGGGTAATTTTTCAAAAGTATAATGCTCAAAATGCTAAGCAGGGTTATGGCCCTGTTGGCTGCAGACTCCCACGTTGACAAAAGGGTAGTTCTATCTAAATTGTTTTGTAATAAAATAAAATACTACAGATAAGCCCAGACACCTCACATATCCCTCTGGGTCTGCCGGAATGAATCGGGGTGAAAGGTCGCCTTGGTCACAGGCTCTGGTTAGTTTTACTTTCCTAAAACCATCTCACTTACATTGCATTGAAGGAAAGTGCAAGAAAGCATGATCGCAGCAAAAGAAAAAAAGTTTTCCTCTTTTTTACTATAAATAGTAGAATGTGAATTCTGATATATTAAGAAAGCCAACCTTCCTTCAGTAGCATCGAGTGGTATTAACAAGGGGAGATGAACCATCCTTGAATTTGGACTAGGATCAAAGATGGAGCCAAAGAAACAATACTTTATGGGATGAATTACACCATGGCATCATTTCTCTACAATCCTAGGGTAGAAGGAAGGAAGAATTCTACTGACCCAAAATGCTACAGATTCGATGTGTAGGTGTGTGTTTAATGGTGTCCATGTGTGGTTATCATGGGAATTGCGCAACAAACAAGAAAAACCAGAAGGGGCAACTAAAAAACGGGGTGAGTATAGAGGGTGATCTCTAGAAGAAATCAAGAGCAAGCGCTTTGAACGTTGTGGGCATTTTTCCATGGCTGCTGGCATCATGCCAGCTGCATCACCGAAGAAAGATGATTATAAATACACCAAGGTCACAAGAGGAATCCTAGAAGCTGCCTGCAGTCTCCCAAAGCACCAAGTCTTTTCAGCTTCTATATTCAGCTTTCTTTTACAAAACAAAAACAGAAAACAAAGACTTTGTTACCTTGCTGTTTGGGCAGGACAGTGAGCCAGGCAGACTGGTTGGCCTGCCCTATATAATTGGAGACCTTACATATATACTCCCCAGCATCCGCCTCAGTCACATTGAACAGAGCCAGCACTTCTGCATTGGAACTATTTATCCCCGAGTGCTAGAACAGACATAGGAGAACAATATAACGGCCAACCAGGAAGGACTTGGTGTTGTCTATGGTCCCACCACCAACACACCACAAGGGAACAACCTCCATCATGGCTAAACAGCTATGGGTTGATGAAGAACAAAGTCAAGTGGGGAACAGTGACAGTGACTTGTGGAGAAGAGTGGAAGGGTATGCCACACAGCTGGTGGAATGGGTCAGCAATTCTCCAGGTTGGTCATCTTTCCCCAGATTTCTAGATCCTGGGTATTGTTAGCTGGAGAAAATACCTCATTGACTCAGAATTCTTAGTTAATCATCCACGGTTCTATTGGAAGACTTGTTTTTAAGGATATTCTCTGTGAACAACTAACTCAGCATGAAAGATATGGTAGGCCATGGGCTAAGAAGCAGCAGTACAGACTTATCTGCCACAGGCTGTTACACCCTGAGGATCAAGCTAGAACTAAAATTTCAAACAGGCCAGGCATGGTTGCACATGCCTGCAATCCCAGCACTTGGGAGACTGAGGCAGGAAGATTACTGTGAGCTTCACACCATCCTAGGCTACACAGTGAGTTCAAGGCTACACAGTGAGTTCAAGGCCAGTCTGAACTACATAGCAAGACCCTGTCTCAAAAAAGTAAAAAATAATTAAATAAATCACATGTTAAGTATTTTTCAAAGGTTAAAGGATATTTTTTGGGGGAAAAAAGACAATTTAATTTTTTCTAAAAGGTGGAGATTAAAATCAGATCTTGAAGTCCTATCAATAGAAATCAACATCAGAATACCAGTGACTTCAGCACAGTATCTAAAGCTTCCAAGTCCTTTCCCCTGTACTTCACTGGGGAGACAGGATTATGATCTCCACGTTGAAGGCATGCAACTGAGCCCAACAGTCCCATCTAAGAGCTCAGGCTGATAAACAGCTGAACTGTCTGACTGGAAATGAAGTATTTCTTCCCTGACCTACAGCTCCCTTCTGAAATCTTCTGAGCAGGCCTGATGCTCTGATAACTTATCATACTCTACTAGCCAATCCAAAAAGAGTCTACTCCTCTCACATCCAACAGCAAGCCAAAGACTTCACCACACCCACAGAGGAGTCCCCCGTCGTGGACCCCTTGGGACTCAGAAAGTTCTCACCTTCAGAACCTTGAGGTAGGGCAGCCCATCAGGCCCGTATTTACTGCCGTTCTTTTCCACGTGTTTGATCCACTGGATGTGAGGCTGAGCATCACTGTAAACTTTGCAGACAAATTCCACGTCCCCTCCAACGACTGTGGAGGCATTTGCTGGCAGTCCGGCTTGGAGGATGGGCCTATGTGGTGATCGCTCTGATAGGGAAGAAAGGATGAGAGGAAGAAAGACCAATAAATAAGCGGTGGTGTCCAGAAGGCTGTCGGGGGCGTAAGCCAAAAACGCCTCCCGTCTACTCGGACTCCTTTGGAACAACACAGAGGCTCTACCCACAATAAAAAGGATTTCAAAGGAAACCGCTGGAGCATAACCTTGTAAAAAGCATACTTATTTAGAAAATCCAGAAAATAACTCACAACATCCCACATCGCAGCTTATCCACAGCGTCCTAATGAACAAGGGGAAAGATTTTGACAATCTAAGAGACAAATGGTAACACGAGGAGTGGTGACTCATTCTAGGAATGATTTCCAAAACTCACCTTAACCCAGGACTTCACATGATGGACAAGTGATAAAACCAACTTCATGGGTAATTCCAGTACCAAAAGTGGCTCCTACGTATGGGGTGTCCTACATATTTCATTTTCTTTCTTTTCTTTTCTTTTTCTTTCTTTTTTTTTTTTTTTAAACAAGATCAAACTCGGACCCTTGCACCTTCCAGGCAGGGCTTTACATCTCCTTATGCATTTCTAAGATGCTCCAAGAAAGCCTACATTCCTTTTGTTGAAAAGTATCCTTAGAAAATAAAGCTCACAATTATGAAGAGACCATATATGAAGAGATCATGCCAACACCTGGATTCACCTAATATTAAGTCAGATGTGGCCAGGGGAGAGGCAGATGAGGCTCCTAGCTGCAGGGTGCGCTTTAGACTATCTGTGAGGTGGCCCCATGGGGAGATGCTTGCAGTTTCCTCCCAGCCCTCATCTCTCTTGCCTCTGTCTTTACAGAAGAGGTTCTCAACGAGGGGCACCCCTTAATTTTACACTTAGGAAGGGTCCTCTCTGCAGAAATTGTGCAGAAGTAACCAAATCAAGGTGTGCTGGCCCCACACACACACACAACTGTTCAAGATTTAAGTAATAGGCAATTTAAAACCAGGCTAAGACCTTAGCAGATATTTCTCCAAGGAAGACTTACAAATAAATGGCCAACAGAATAGGGAAAGATATTCATCATTAATTATCAGGGAAATAGAAGTCAGAACCAAACCTACATTGCATTTGTTACAACAGCTACTACACACTAAAAAGTATGGGCAGCCTGCATAAAACAGCATGGACTCTCCTAAAGAAGTAATGACAGCATGACCATGCGATCCAGTGATCCCACATGGATTTAACCAAAAGAACTAAAACCAGAATCTGAGACGTTAGCACTCCTTCCTCCGTCATAGCACTATACCTGACAGCCAAGGTACTGATTTTTTTTTTAAACTTCATGTATTTAGTACAGAGTCTACAGGGTCTCACTACACAGATCAGACTCATAGTGATCCTCCTGTTTTCAGCCCCCCAGGCTCTGGGGTTATAGGCACGTGCCACCATGCCCAGTCTTAGTAGCCAACTCAGAACACCCTGGGGGCGGGGCCACCATGGCATGCAGGGGATTGAACCCCAATCCCTGCACCTGCCTAAGCAGATGCTTTAGTCCACTGAGTTATCTGGCTAACCCAAGACACTGATGTAATAAGCAAGCTAAACATCCATCAACAGATGAATAAAATAAAATTATCATCTCTATATACATGGAAAATCACCCGACTTTTATGAAGAACAAAATCTTGCAACATATACCAAAATAGAGTTAGAGGATATTGTGTCAGATGAAACAAGACAAGACACAGGAGGACACATACTGCTTGGTTCCACCTATGGTGGACATCTCAATTGGTCATGTTTCTATACTCAAAGAGTAGAAGAGTGGTTGCAACACAGAGGCAGAAGGGAAAATGAGTTGCTAATCAAGAGGCATAAACGTTCCATCCAGCGAGATGAGTGAGTTCTAGAGATCTGTCATAGAACACTGCCCTTACACTCAACAAAGTATACACTTAAAATGTGTTAGGAAAGTAGATACCATGTTAAGTGTTTGTAAGAATAAAATACCACGAGTTAAGTAAAAACACACTACTGTGTAATCCTGTCTACACAAACATCATAAGCATAAATTCACTGGGATCTCCTACATGACAGCTCTGTGAAAACCACACAAAACCCAATCCTCAGTCCACTTCCAACACCATCTCCAATACCTACATGTATTAGCCCTCTTCCTCCCTTTCTCTTCCAACTGTTAATACCATTGCCCTTAACTCCAGCTTAAAAACTAAGGAAACAAGGAGCCCTCAGCCAGCCAAACACGTCAAAAACAGCTCCATGACGCACCTAAGAAACCCTATGTGCTGTACTGGGAACAGCAAGTCACCATGATAAATATCTATGCATTTCTATTAGAACTTTTCAGTTTAAAAAACATCATTCAGTGGAATTTGTTGGATCAGAGCCAAACCATCTCAAATTGATTTTACTGCATAAGCCTATTTCTGGCCCTTCAAAACTTTTTGAAAAGAAGAACTGCTAGTAGTTGCCCTTTGCACATCACATCCTGCAGTCTGCCCTCGCTTGACAAGAGAGACACCTATGCATCCACATTACAGATAGGATTCCCGAGCCCCTGGTGATGTCGTTCATCTCTTCTACTATCACCAGCATAGGATGAGCAGAGAAGCCAAAAGTCAAGATTCCTCATTTTTGAGGCCAGAAAAATTCAATGACTCAAACAGCACAAGAAACCCTAAGACTCTGGCTAACAAGCTGCCTCAGAGATGGGCCCTAGGAGCCCATGTGCTCCTGGCTGGCCCATTCATGTGGGAAGGACAGAGTTAAGTCCACTTACACATGCTCCTCCCCTCCTCTCTTCCCACCAGGCTCCCTACCACGAGATTTATCAGCAGGAGGGAAGCTGTCCTCAGGCTGGATATTACCAGCCAACTTCACAAAATATGTCTTTTCATACCTGTCAAATATCAAAGTTTATTCCTTCCCTTAGGAAAGTGGGTTTTAGATATCAACACATTCCTCAGCTCAACTTTCCAGTTTTGCATTCATATACCTATGTGCTATGATAAATACTGACAGTAGATTTAAAACATCTTCTCTCAGAAACAAACATACTAAAAAGGCCTGGAGATGTATCTGAGTGGTAGAGCACTTGCCCGGCACACATAAGGTTCTGCGTTCTAAATTCTAATGGCCTCCCCCAAAAATATAAAAAATTTAATGTTATAAACTAGAGCTACTGAATTTGAGATCAATCTCTCTTTCTTAAATACACTTGTTTCTAATAAATTGTTTCACAAGCAAATAGTGTGCACTTAATTCCAAATAATGCCGCCTGTGAACAAGAGCTTTCAGAATGCTGCCGCCTCTGATTTGCACTAGCCTTTCAGGGGAATCAGTCGCTGGGGCAACCCTGGCAGGGCCCACTACAGAGCTGCAGTCTTGCTTTACTTGTGGTCAGAGCACCACCAGGCTCCAGTTATTAAGTTATTCCATTGCTATCCAGACTATTTTCACCAAAAGGAAAAAAAAAA
>PVKN010016917.1:0-17619 GCA_004027915.1 Capromys pilorides | reverse complement strand
CTCATCCCTGGCCATGGCTGTGAGCTTCGTTCTGTTTGAGGGTCCGGGAGCAGACAGTATGGCAAGGAAGGGGGCAGCGGTGAGAGGCGAGACTGAGCAGAACTGTCTGCATCTGTGAGGACAGTGACGTGTGAAAGAAAAATGTGAGACTATGTCTGCGGAGATGCGTGCCTGAGAAGTGCGTGCAAGTGACAGGAAGGGAGGGTGGCAGATGGACGGAAGGGCGTCAGCCCTGCCTCAACCTGTGGCTCTGACAGCCCTGTAGCATGAAGCGAGGGGAGCCTTGCCTGACATCACCACAGCAGCCACTAAGCGGGGAGCCCTTCCCGAGAAGGCCACTTTAGGCCTGCTGCTGGAGGACTAGGAGCTGGAGATGACCGGGCTGTGGGGCCCGCACTCGAGAGCTGTGGTCTCAGGTCTCATTGGGCGCTGGTATTGTTTCACTCCTGGTGCCCTGTGCTGGCCCGGTGCTTGTCCTGGCCCTTTCCTTAGCTCAGGATGACCACCAGTTACCTCACCAACAGCATGCCCACCCTGGAGCGCTTCCCCATCAGCTTCAAGACCTACTTCTCAGGGAACTACTTCCACCACATCGTGCTGGGGGTGAACTTCGGGGGCCGCTATGGTGCCCTAGGCATGAGCCGGCGCGAGGACCTGATGTACAAGCCGCCGGCCTTCCGCACCCTCAGCGAGCTTGTGCTGGACTATGAAGCCGCCTACGGTCGCTGCTGGCACGTGCTGAAGAAGGTGAAGCTGGGCCAGTGCGTGTCCCACGACCCACACAGCGTGGAGCAGATCGAGTGGAAGCACTCGGTGCTGGACGTGGAGCGTCTGGGTCGAGAAGACTTCCGCAAGGAACTGGAGCGCCATGCCCGCGACATGCGCCTCAAGGTCAGGCTCTGCCAACAAGGTCAAGGGAACTGTCCCTTCCCCTAGGGGGCCCAACCTTCCTAATCTGACCCTATGCTGGCCAGGTCTGAGGACAGAGAGCAAGGACTTTTGGAGTTTCCCTCGGGACTCATTGGTTGAGGTTGGCCCTCAGGTGGGCATTCTGGGGGAGCTTCAGAAAGAGGACGCGGGTCACTGGGGTTGCATGGTGGTAGGTCTTGGATGGTGGTGCTGACTTTTGGTGCTGCAGATCAGGGCATCTGGAGAGAAGATCGCTGGTGGGAAATCCTGGCCCATTTGGGCCTCCACCCCAACCCCCTGCTTGCAACAAAGGACCAGGCAGAGGTCAGATGAAGAGGAAAGTTAGACAGCAGCAGTGGCGGCTTTTCCCCTCCCCACTCCAGCCCCACAAATGAACAGATGTCTGAGGATTTGGAGATTCTGCTGGGCTTGAGGAATTGGCCTGCAGAGCCTTTGAGCAGATAGAATCTGGGCTCCCTTGGGTCCCTCTGGCCAAGAGGTGCCTTCCCTTGCTCAGGTCTGCTACGCTGGCCTTGCCCCTCGAGACGACGGTAGCACATTCCTGACCTGTTTCTCTCAGCAGCCCCAAGAGGCCAACAGGCAGGTGGTTGGTGGTGGATCCATTTCCAGGGTAGGAAACCAGAGACTGACTGAGACAGCGGGAGGCACACAGGCCAGAGCTCAGCTCCTGAGGCTTGTCCCAGGTGCCTGTTTTGCCCCCAGGGGGTGGGAAGGGGCAGGGATAAGAGCTAGGGCTCCCTGCTCCCTACCAGCCCCCTAAGCCAAACCTCGTGGGCTAACACTGGCTTCTCCAGGATGCAGCTTTAGTCCTGCACGTCAGTATTCTGGGGCGCCCAATACCCAAGCTCTTGATGCTGGCAGTAGTGTTATCTCTATAAAGTTGCAGGTTGGATCTAGAGTTGGAACCAGTGTTTACCTTGTCTTGAGCACCACAGTTCCCAGCCTGTTCCACACTGAGGATTCCCCAGGTTGTGCAGCCCCTTCCAGTTCCCCTTCCATGTCTGAGAAACTCAAGCCATGCTGATCATGCTGCATTAAGAATGATTCATTGCTCTTCTCAGTAAGATCACTCCATCAGTCTAACTTCCAGTTGGCTCAAGTTAAGCCATGCACTCTCGGGGCTGGTGGGATCTCAAAGCTTAGACATGGGCCATTGACCCACCTGGCACCTGTACCCTGCATGGGTAAATGAATCTTTTCTCAGGCCCAGTGATTGTGAGGAGCTGCTGTCCTGCAGCTTTAGTGCTTGGGAAGTAGACTTGGAAAGACTGGGAGAAGGCGAGTGCTGCCTACAGTGTCCTGGCCTGCCCAGGGCAGCCTCTAGGGACTGGCAGCTCTCGGCAGGGCAGGTTCAGCGCTGGGCAGCCCGGAAGTATGTTTTCATTCCTTGCACTCCACCTAGATTGGCAAGGGGACCGGCCCTCCCTCTCCCACCAAGGACCGGAAGAAGGACGTTTCCTCGCCGCAGCGGGCACAGTCCAGCCCCCACCGCAGGAACAGCCGCAGTGAAAGACGGTGAGGAAATGATTGCACCTAGGGTGTGGGCAAAAAAAGCATTTCGCCTCTTCTCTGTTCTTCTGGCTGCCTCTGTTCACCCTTCTCTCCAATCCTTCTGTTTTTCTCCCCACCAAGGGCTTGGGATGGTGGGTGAAGATGTGTTGATGTTGCCCATAGAGATGCAGTACCATTTCCCCAAAGCAAGCACCTCTTAGCTGGCCCTGGCTGCCCTGTACTGGACTGGCAGAGCCCAGAAGAAAGTCTGAGGCAGGCAGCAGAATGGGCTATGTGAGAACAGGGTTTGGCGTTCCCCAGCAGCTTCCTGGGGAGGGTTTGAACATGGCCTATGGATCTCCATAGCTAATGGCTCTGAACACAGAGCCCCCATGGGTCTGTGGCTTATGTCTATGTGGATGGCAAAATGTGGGGCCTCCTGCTCTGATTTTGGCTCTTGCTTTAAATATACCTGTCAACCAGGAGCCACCTCTGATGCGAATTCAGGGGTATGGGGCAGACCTCTGGCACCACAGCCTCCATCTAGGGAGTTTTGTGTCACAGACTCCCTAGACTTTAAGCTGTTACCTACCACCCCCACCAAGAGAACAGGAACCCCAGCCGGGAAGCACACAGTGGCTAGTTTCCTGAAACGGACTTCACGTGTCCTCAGCAGTCACTTGGAGAAGCGTGCTGGGAGCCGTCAGTCAGGTAGCTTAACTACTCCCACCTCCTCCAACTCCCTGACCACCCCCTCCCTCCTCCTGTTTCCTCTGCTCTTCCTGCAGACCCTCGGGTGAGAAGAAGCCTTCAGAACCCAAAGCCATGCCGGACCTCAATGGGTACCAGATCCGAGTGTGAGGGTGAAGGCTGGCACCCCCAGCCTCCTGCTTCTAGAGACCAGGACCCACCTGCTGGCACCAGATGTGCTCACACTCCTGGGCAGGGTGAGGAGGAGCACAGGAGGGGTGTGCGGCAGCTCAGCCTCATGCTGCTCCCCTCCCACTGAGCCAAGGGGTTCCTTTGGGGTTTGAGCACTGAAGTTTAAAGATGTTTGGGAAAGAAAGACACACGGATGTGCTAGTGGCTGGAAGGGCACTGTTAGAGCCCTGAGAGCCTTGGGGCTGAGGGAGGACAGCTTGGTATTCCTGCCCCCGTGCCTCTCTGGGATCTGAGTGTGGGAGGGTCTGGGGTGGGGGGTAGAAGTATCTTTCCAGTTGGGCAGATGGCTTGACAATTTCAACCCAGGGAAAGGGAAGCAGGGTAGGAGTTGTCCTGACAAAGGTCTGTGTCGGTCTGAATCAGGAGCTTGGTGCAAGCCTCGTCTGCTGAAGAGTAGGGAGATGGCTCAGGCTGTGTGGTGCCATAAGCAGTACTGGGCGAGCCTACGCGATACCCAGCAGGAGGCTGGGCTGTAGATGAGCTGGGAGAAGACCCTGCAGGAGTGGTTCCAGACCCCTAACAAGGCCTGCTGGATGGTCCCACGCTTGTCTGTTACAGCAGCTAAGGGGGCTCCCTGCAGAGGCTCTGGGCTTTGAAGAAAACTGGGCAGTGGGGTCAGCACGACTGGGGATTGAGCAGACAGACCAGTCTGGGAGCTGTGGTGGGTACAGGAGGATGAGGATGGAGTGGGGCCCTCAGGGCTGGGCCTTTCCCCAGGCACTGCCAGCAGTGGCCTTTGCTGCTTCCCCTCCCAGATACCTCTGCCCCAGGCCCACAGCCCTGCATTAGCGGCCCATTTAGGATGGGGTTACAGTGATGGTTAGGGCTGCCATGTTTGACACTTTGAGGCACTGTTGGGGAAGAGCCTGGGCAGATAGTCATTGACATCCTAGCCATCAGGAGATCCCAGGTGGGGGCAGTGAGAGGAGTAAAGGGAGGTTGGCAGGCTGGAGGAGAGCCTCTAGGGGTTCAATTAACAGGGAGGCATATGGCCACCGAGGAGGGACAGTCTGAGAACTGGGAATGGAAGTGAGAAAGGGATGTGGAGGGGTTAGGATCAGGATGCTTTGGGAGGAGTGAGTTGACCACAGCATAGAAGGTGTAAGAAAGGGGCGGATGCAGGTAGGAGAAGGGCAGCTGAATGCGGTGGCCATTAAGGGTTTCACTTTACCAAGAGGATGTCAGTCAGGGCCACTGTCAATAAGACTGCAGACGGCCTAGTGAGATAGCTCAGTGGTTTAAAGCACCTGCTTTGGCAAGTGCTTAGTGACCGTGGCTCAATCCCGGCACCACCCCCAGGGTGGGTTGAGCTGGCCACAAAAAACAAAAACAAAGAAATCTGAAGAGGGACTGGGGCCTGGATAAGGGACCAGAACTGAGACTGTAAACTCAAAGGCCCACAGAGCCAGCAGGTGGCTGAGAAGTGGGCAGCTTGGCTGGGTGGGGCTGTGGCATACTCAAGGCGGTATACTCGTCTGCTAAAGGGGCTGCCATCTCAGTGCCAGGCCCTGTGCAGTCAGATTGTCTGATTTTTTAAAAGCTAAGACTGCATTTGTATGTGAAATATGACTTTTAAGGGTTGGTGATTTATTTTTTTAAATGTAAAAACCCAGTGTAAGTAAAATGCCAGTTTGTGGTCTCTGGTGGAGAATGAGCCAGTGCGGGGGCGGAGTCCACTGCAATGCTGCGCGGTGGGAAGTGACAGTTCTGAGCTCCACAGAGCTGGACCGGGCAGTCAGGGGGAGGCCCTGGCAGCTGAGGCTCCCCAGTGTGACACAGAAATGGTCCAGCTAGCATCCCAGCAGCTGGGTGGGCTGGGAGCCGCGGAAGGAGCAGGGACGCCTCTGCTGATGAGAGTGCTTGCAGGGAGGGCCCTGGAGGCTGGCGGCTCCTTAGACCAGCAGCTCTTGGCCCAGTGCCAGGCTCAGCAGGGCCAGCTGCACAGTTCCTTGTCTCAGCAGCTTCAAGGAGTCTGGGCCTAGGAAGGAGCCTAACCTGCCCTGAGGCTACACCCTGGCCAGAAGTGAGGGACTTGGTGTCCCCTGACACTATTCCAGCTCAATTTGCAGAGAGCGGATGGTGGTCCTTTTTCCTACATTAACACAGGACAGAAGGCCACTCTCAGAGCTCCTTTCTGGGTCTGGTTCTGGGTGCAGCTGCTCATCCACAGGCAAGCAGCCCCAGGTGCCCCTGGGAACTTCTAGGAAACAACAGGGTAGGGAGGAAGTGAGGAGGAGCCAGGAGCTGCAGTCGGGATGTCCACGCAGCTGCTCCTGGTCCCAGAGCCCCAGGAGGAGCTGCCCGAGGCTTTGGAGCCCAAGGGCAACAGCAGCAGAGTAAAGCCCTACCCCTGCTTGCTGCCTGGGCGGAAGCCGACCCTCACTGTAACCCCCGGCACTCACCCTTCCCGAGCTGGAACCTCAGGCCTGTGGAGACCACCACAGGTCACAACGGTGCTTTTTAATTTATTTTTAACTGTTTCTCATATGTAGCAACCCTCCTCCCCTCCTGGGCTGTTTACACGGGCGGGCGCTATTCTCCAGGGTTGGCCTGGCTGCGAGGATTCTGGGGAGGCAGAGAGGTAGGGACTTGGGGCCTTAGTCACCATCCGTGGAATCACCTCATCTCACTTCCTGTGAGGGACAGAGGCCTGGCAGATGGGAGCCAGCTCCCTGGACTTGGGCCTGCCTCTGAGCTCCCCCTCCTCTGGGGGCTACTGGCTGAGGAGTTGAGGGGTGATTAGAGCAAGCTGCTGAGTAGAGGCGGCTGGGCAGTGGGTACCACAGGGTCTTACCAAAGCCTGGCTGGCTCCCGGGGCTGGGTGCCAGGGCAGAACACTGGGAAGCTGGCTGAAGCAAGCCTTCCCTCCGCCTGCCTGCCAGCTCTCGGCCTCCTCACACTCATCTGTCATGCCAGCCACCCCATCCTTACGTAGGCATGGCCAAGTGTGGAAGGAAAGCAGCAGCGCTCTGGCCCCCATGGACAACCATGCAGTGTAGGCCCCGGTATGAGGAGCAGAAAGAGCCCAGAAGTGGACTGATTCCTAGGCGTCCCATCATTTCAGGCTCTGCTTCTTCCACCTTGGGCTTGACTGCAGCTCTGAGAGTCACCGACACCCTTGCCAGTGGAGTCCCAGGGGCTCGCGGGCAAGTGTCCTGCTGCTCCTGCCTGGGATGCATGCTGGCTTAGCTGCAGCCGCATCACTGGCCATGTGTCCCTGGCCTCGGGATGCAGGACGGTCATGCTGCGCCCAGCTGCTGATGGTGTAGAGGGCAGATGGCATGCTCTCCAGGGGTGGGGACTGCCCCGCCTGTGCCCCAGCTTCCTACCTGCTCCCCCAGGCAGGCAGGACTGCCAGGTGCTAGCTGCAGGGCCCTTGCTCGGACCCTCCTGCCCCACCATGGTGCTTCAGGGTCTCAGGTTGCCTTTTTCAAGTCTGACAGGAGAACAGAAGGCTGTGTTCTTGGCCATGGCCTGGTGATGACGGGCCCCTGCCCCTGCTTTGTGTTTGGCTACTGTGTTGTCCTGGACATTCCTGTCCTTATATCAGTATTTGCGCCTTCCTTCACTCTCACATTTGGTTTCATTCTTGTCCTCACTTTTTCCCTGAAACGAATAAAGTCTCTCCAGCTCCACTTGTGTGGGCTGGACAGAAGTCACAACATGAAGCCTTATGTACCTTTTTCTTGGGAGCGGGGGCCGGAGCCCACACACTCCCACTGGCGTCTCAGCCCACTAGCTGTAGAAGGAACGTGGACGAGTGCAGCTTGGAACCTGTGGACATTCAGGACAGAACATTCTCAGGTGGCCCAGGCCACCAAAGCCTTACCCTGCTCTGGGAGCAGCTCTCTCTCATTGGGCCATAAGGAGGCTCCCTCCACCTCATGCAGAGGTTTGGGCCCCATGTCTGCCTCTAGAGATAGATCATGTATCTACAGCCTTGTCCTCTCTGCCTAAGCCCACAACAGCCCATCAGGAACAAAGGAGAATGGGGTGTTCTTCCGGAAGATGAGCTTATTTCAAGAAACCATAGCAACAGGGACCTGACATCTCATCGGTTCCTAGTCTCTAGCTTTGGAACATTTCTGCATCAACCCACAACCCCTCTCTACTGTCCCTCTTGCTTGGGACCTGTCTACGTGTTGACAAGCCCAAACAGTTGGAACTAACACAGGAATTGTCCTGAAAGAGCCTACAACATTTTTCAGTTTTAACTTTCCCATGTTTTTGCTTGCCACTCAACTTAGGAGCAAAATCCAGACCTGCACGATTTTCTATTTCTTATCCCAGCTAATCCAACAACTCTCCCCTCCCCCACACATATACACTTAAAACCCTCGCTAGTAGTGCAGGTCAGCACAACTTCTTTTCAGTTATGCAAAGGGCAAGACATGCAATGGGAGAACGGAAAGGCTGTCTGCGTGAATCCATGGGAATCTTGGCTATATGCCATTAAGCAGAGGCAGTTTGTTATAGACTGACTTAAACCCAGCTAAAAATAATATCCCAAGAAGCCTTTCCCTAAAGGTTACTACGAGTTGTGAAAACCCTGGGCTATACAGCCTTCCATAAAGGGCAAACTGTCATTTCCACACCTAAGCCCAGCTAACAAGGGACCCAGTGTGCAAGTTTTGATGAAACACCAGGGCCCTGGGAGTGCTCATGGGAGGAGGCGCTGGGGCCAGCCTGTGTCCTGAGCCGAGTAGGTTCACTGTGGACACTGTTGGGCCACCTTCTTAGATGCAGAAGTGTCACTGCAGACTCACAGGAGGATCTAAGGGAGGGGTTTTTTTGTTTTTGTTTTTTTAATCCCTGCTGCCCTGGTTCTCAGGCTCTCAGCAGTGAGCAACTGAGTCCAGGGTCCCCTTCAGGCACATAAGCCGGGCATGTAAAGTGGTTGGACATTTGCCTGCAGCCAGCACTGCTTCAGCTCCCTGAAGATGAAGAGACTGCTCTACCACCCCATCTGGCAGGACCCAGCATTTTAACTGCTATTGGGAAGCAGCTAAATCTGAGCAGACTGGCCTAGACCTGGACTGCCTGGTAATCCTTGCGTTTGCCAGGGGAGCTATGGCAACCAGCTGCTGAGGCCTGACAGGTGGCGAGGATGGTGCACCTCAGGCCATCTGGAGTGCCAGTGCAAGTCCAGCTCACAGCATAAAGTGCACAAGTACATGGATGCCTTCCAGTCTCCAGCCAACAAGGACTCAGTCATGGCAAACAAAACCTCCAAGAATCTTAAGTGCAGAGACTTCACTCTCTCCACAGCTGGCTGAAGTCCAGGCTTTAAGGCCATATGGACTGACTGAGGCAGAGGGTGGAGTCTCTTTAAAACACATGAAAGCCACATTCTTCTCACCAGGCTCTCACCTGCCTCTGGCCTGCCACAGTTCAGTGTTGCACATTTGCTTAGGAGAACAAAGGGCAGGAGGGGTGCACCATGGCGTTGGGAGACTGGCTCCCCCTGGTGGAAACTAGAGGAGGTGGGCCCTCTTTCCCTGGGAGGGGAGAAGCCCTACGTGAATTGCATAAATGACCAAAAAACCAGGGCAGGAACTGGAAAAACCAAACAAAACCCCTCAACACCCTAATTATTTCCCTTGTTGGTCTCCAGCTTAGAGCTGCGGGTTTCCCTTCCCAGGCCCCTGCCGGGTGTGTGCCTCTCTTCCCTGGTAGGTGGCCTGTCTCCCTGACTCCCAGAAATACTAGATTCAGAGATGCTTAGTTGTGGGAAGCGGCAGAGCCAAGCTGAGCCCACCGCAAGCCATGTAAATAAGTTGAGACTAGAGCAGAGCCAGCCCAGCAGGGGTCTAGCCTTGGTGCTCCACCCTGTTAAGGACAGCACAGATAGCTCTCAAAATACTTCACTTTCAGTGTTCTCAGCAAAACTCTGAGAACCTGCACTGTCAGCCCCCTTGCACGCCTTCCCCCTCTCCAGTCTACTTAAAGACACAGACCATGACGGGTTGTTGCTGCCTCTCCATCCAACAGGTCAGGTGAAACCTGGTCCCAGCTTTCCTTTTAAGACATGTCTATTTTTTCTTCATCTCTTCTCTCCTGTCACCCCCTCTCAACACCCTGCTGGGTGCATGGGTCACAGTACTTAAGCTGGCAAAAAATGAAATAGTCACAATTCTCAGCTAACCTCTCTGGAATTTGTTTCCTCAGTGGTAAGAATCTGAAGGACAACTGAACTGGCCCCTGCAGTGCATTCTCTACATCAACAGAAGTGGAAGCACAGCTAACACAAGTGTTGTGCCCATGTTGATGACTGAGGTAACTGGAATCTCCCATACCAGAAAGGGGCTAGACCTCAGATCTCAGAGCATTCAAATCTCCTAAGCCCAGGCCCAAGTCCCAAGAACTAGCTATGCTGTAACATAGTGAAGACAAACCTATGGCATACGAACTGCAGCTGCTGTTTGTAATCATTAAAAGCTCTAAAAGATTTGCTAGTACTACCCTAACATCTACTGGAATTCTTATTGCCCTTTTCTTGCTACAGCACAAAACAGGTCTGAAAAACCCATACGAAAAATGCAGAAGATAAAGTCACTTATCTACAGTCACCAACCAACCTGGACAAGTTGTGAGTGATGTGTGTGGGTTTTGCTTTTGGTTTTGGTTTTTGTTTGTTTGTTTTGTATTTTAGGGAAAGTTCTACAGGGTATTTAGGGTCTTACTACTAGATTGGACTGGTAGTAGTGATCTATCTGTTCACAGCCTCCCAAGAGCTGGGGTTACAGCCATACACTACCATACCCAGTCTCAACTGCCTTCTCAGTGCACCCCAAGGGCAGGGCCAGCACAGCAGGCCAGGTGATCAAACCCCTAGCCCCTGCACCTGCTTGCAGGGGCTTTAATCCATTGAGCTATTTGGCCAGCCCAGAGTGATATTCCCAATCATGGTTAAATTTTCTATGAAATCAGTGGATCCCAATCCAGGAAGTACAATTTGGGCTCCTAAAGAATGACTCAAAGGTCAAGCATAGGGTTGAAGAATCTGTTCAGATAAGGCAGAAATGTACACGTGGTTTCACATGACTCTGCTTGACTTTATTGCACAGGGAAGCTAGAGAAGGACACAAGTACCAGCAGCAGTGGGCCTGGTGAAGAAATGTTTCCAGTGACAGATGGCCCACAGCTCAGCCCTGGCTCCAAAATGTAAAAGAGAGGATCAGAAATACACACTTGGCAAGAAGCATCTACCACGTGCATCTTGCTTCACACAGCTGCCACAGCTTTGACCAGAACACACATCTAATCCTACTTTATAAGCAGGCCCTCCTACGATACGGTATGGGCCCCAAGGAGGCCAGGAGGCAACATGCGGAATAAGAACAAGAGCAAGCAGGTTCGAGCCACTGTCCTTTCACTGTGGGGCTGGAGAAGGGAGTGGGATCCCAGAAAAGTCATGGCAGGAGGCTTTGCTCAAGTCCCGTTCCTCCCAGGTCTAGTGCAGTGGGAGGTTAGCAGAGGAGATTACAGTAGCTTTAGATCTTTTTTTTTTAAGTACACGATCTACAGGGTCTCACTACACAGATCAGACTCCTAAGGGCTGGGATTACAGGCCCATGCTGCCATGCTCAGTTTCAACTGACATCTCAGCAGGGCCCAGAGCAGGAGCCTGCACAACATGTGCTCCCAGGGTTCAAACCCTGGTCCCTGCACCTGCCTAAGCAGAGTACCTTTAGATCTTCAGCCCCCATCCCAAAGCCCAAAGCTCCTCATTCTGCCTCTCTACCCACCTCATCTTCCAGGCCACTCTCCAAATCCCAGCCTCTTCCAGATCCTAATGAAAAGACCAACAATGAGGAAAGGTAAACTTTTATTTGGAAAAAGTTGCCCCAGTTCTGCAGACTTAGTGCAGCCTAAATGACCATTTAAAACTCATTTCATTTCTAACACAGAGACAAATAAAATAAGGAAAAGTCAAGATCGGGCCCCTGCCATCTTTGGCTGTTTTTCACCCTGCATTTGTGGCAGAAGACACCAGTGGTGTCCTCTCACCCAAGGGACCAACAGAATACTGCCTGAGGCCGTCTCAGGAGGTAACCAAGGACACAAAGAAAGGCAAAGTGAACAGTGGGCTCTGGTCTGACAGGCCTGGGGCTCAGACAGGAACATGCCAGGATCCCAGAAACAAAGCTAAAAAATGGACAAACATAAAAAAAGAAATCTCCCCAACCCTAGGCATGGAAAGCTTTACAACCAGGAATGTACAATTCAAGTTGAATCTTTGTCTTTCAAAAAAAAAAAGGAAAGAACATTAAACTCCAGCCCTCTGGCCTTAACTTCAGCCCTGTGGCCATTCCTTTCCATCTCCTCTGAGGGATAAATGGGGGAACAGCAAGGCGAACTGACAAAGGCCAGCAGCTACTCTGAGTCAAGGAACATAAGAGAAAGGAGCAGCCCAGGCCACCTCTCAGCAATGAAATAAGGCATGCACGGGACATGGTGTGGGCTAGGGATTCTGAGTGGGCCACAGTACATGGAGGGGAGAGAAAAGAGGCGGGAACCACCAAGACCTTGTTGGTGAGAGTAAATCCTCAAGCACTGCCACCCACAGTTCTTGCACTAGTTTTACCCTAAGCCACCATTTTGCTGGGATGATGTGACACCACTTTCTGCAGAGAACATGGAAGGGATGGGGGAGAACGGAAGAGGCAAAAAATAAAAAGTGGTTGGAGGAAAGAACAGAAAGCTGCTTTTGAGGTGTGCAGTAGCCCCTTAGTTTGAGTCCACTGGAGGCAGCTGACAAGCCCATCTGCTCTTTCGTACCAGGACTTCACCTTACTCAATGAGACAAGTTTCCTGAAGGTTCTTTCTCCTCATCCTTAAAGTTTTAAACTTCACACCACAGTCCCAGCCCACTGAATCTGACACAAGAATTCAAACTTCTGCCTCCCCCTCAGGGCAGCCTGGGAAAATCGGTGAGTTAGGAAATTGGGGAGCTCAGGGATAGAGGCAAGAGCCCACAGAGCAGGTAGTGACCACTCACCCAGTCTCCAGCAGTGAGGCCGACTAGTTCCTAGACCCTCAGATAACAAGTATGTCCTGGCTGGCAGGATGACGACTGGTGGAACTCAAAGGAAAAGAAGGGTCCCCACCCCACTGCCACCTGGCAACACATGGCCACAGGACCATGCTCTTTACCTCCCCTAGGCCGCAGCCCCCATGTGGAAAGTGGTGGGCAGCCCCAACCCAAAGGATGGGCGGGAGGGCTAGGCCCACAGGTCATGAAGACATGGGGAAGATTGGGTCAGAAGGTACCCCCAAGAAATGGCCTGAAAACAAATAACCAATATGATCAAAAGTTCCCAAACCCTGGTAATTAAAAGTTAAAGGGAAGCACTTGGTACATGAAGGGAAGAGGGAAACCTGCTTCTGCCTCTCCCAGGGCCACTGAGTTTGTGGCATGGGATTAGGGAGTGGCTGGGGCAGGGCAGGGACCAGAAACAAGAATGTGGACAGGCTGAAGGGAAGAAGAGGGATGTGCGTTTCCACAGCACAGGGCATTTCCAGTCTCTGATCCAGTGAGCTCTTCCAGAAGAGGAGCTCTCTCCCCTGGGCTATCATGGAGCGGTGACTTCCATGCTGAAGCTGGCTAGCAGGCAGAGATGGTCTGAAGAGCAGAAGGGGTTGGGCAAACCGTTGGCAGCCCAAAGAATCTCTTCAGAGAGGAGAGAGAGGCGGCCCAGCAGCTTGAGTGTCCCATCTCGAACCAGCCTGTTGTCTGAGGCACAAAGCAGAAGACAATGGGCAGGGGAACCCCAGCCACATTGGGCAGGGCAGGCTCTCTGGAAACCACACCTCCTATACACTAAATCCCTCAGCTGCCCCGACTCAGCCCATCACCTCATGCATTGTCTCAGAAACTCCCATGACATCAAAGAGTGATGAACTGCTGTGGCTGCAGGTATGGGCTAAGGAGATGAAACACGATCTCTAACCTTACCAAATCCACTGACTAGCTGCCCCTGAACAAATCTAATCACCTCCTGGTGCTCTGTTCTTTCTTCTGAGGCAGGGATAGACACCAACTGTCCCACCCACCTCTCTCTGATGTTTTAAGGGTAACAAAAGATAGGCAGGTAGGTAGCTTATGAGGACAACCAGACCTAGGACAGGTCCCAACAGCCTAAGCCATACCACCAAATGCTTCATCTACTATCAGCTATTCCTGGGAAGGAGGAAATGGCCTCTAGTGTCCCCCAAGCTCACCTGTTCTGTTTCCATTCTCACAAGATTCATCTGAGAAAAAGATGTAATCCACTGTCATTCCAAGACCTAAGGGCATTGTGGTGACCTCTGGGCGGCCATGCTGGGGCAGGAAATGGGTATACACTGACGTCAGGTGGAGGCAGTGCTGAATGGTACCTATAGTCCTACAGGGACAGAGGGGAAAACATTAATCAACAAAAGTTACTACATTACCCCTAGTCACTTTTTCTATGAGTTTTACTAGTTTTTTCAGGGGATGCTTGCAAATGACTTAATGTCAGCAAATATTTTCCATACTGGTAAGACAGCCAGTCTTAGCTAAAATCAGACTAGCAAGACCTGACATTGCTCAGCCTCACTCTCCACTTGCCACCTGGTAAAGGCAACCCAACACACCCGTCTATAGGCCAACAAGCTTGCTGTGAGGCTGGAGCCCCATTCCCAAGGAAGAAGTAAATGGGCTCTGTCTGCAAGAACAAGGGCGGGTCACCTCTGGCTTCCACACACCCCATATGCTCCTTATAAACTTAAGTTACAAAAGTACTCCCCAGATCAGCCTCAGGACAACCAAAGAGAATCTCTCACACCAACGCTGAAGAGAACTAGAGAGGTTTACCTGGGGAAGACAGGCTCACGCTCAGATGTATCTTCCTCAATGACAGACTCAGACCAACCAGCAGGTCGTTCTGTAGAAGACCAGAGAAAGAAGGCTTTTATCATCCACAGAGAGAAAAATAACAGACTCATCCAGAAGGACCGACAAGGGGAAAGAGAAAGGTGATGGGTGGAAGAAAACAATGAGCCAACATCAAGGACCTAAGCCATGAGCTGGGGCAAGGTGGTACATAGCTGTAATTGCAGCATTCAGGAGACTCAGGCAGGACTGCCACAAGTTCAAGGCCAGCCTGGGACAAAGAGTGACTTCTGTATGCACAGCAAGATTCTGCCTTTAAAAAAGGAGGCCTCAGGCCTCCAACATAGACATGGTCTTCACTAGATCAGCACTTTTTTTAAAAGTTTTTTTTTTTTTTTTAAGAGTACAGTCACATAATATAAAAATCAAAATGTGAGGAAAAAAATCAGTGATGTTCCCTTCCCACTAACTCCTGGCTTGCCATTCAATTCCCCTCAGCACAGGTATCTGATATTACCAAATTACTGGTGTATTCCATCACATGCTATCTATTATGCATGTGTATAGTGTAATAAAAATGTTTAAATGTAAAAATTTATTGCAATAAAAGACATGTTGCAATTAATACTCAAAATAGTTCTACTGTCTTCAAACACACTCATCTCACCATTTTTTTAATTAAAAAAAATTGTATTTACTTAGAAGTATTCAGAATATCAACAAAACAGATGCAACTTTTTTTTATTGCAGTTATAGAGTGGTATTCAGTTAAGAGAACAATAATTATTCCGCATAAGCTGCATCAGAGACAACTAAAGATGAAAAACCACCATCCCCATATATAACTAATTTATGCTGTGCACCAACAAGACCTGCTTTAAATTTCCATGCCAGTTTACAACCCCCATACTGTACCAGGCAAGGTTAGCGGCTACTGAAAATAGTACCAGGACAGGACTAACTCAAAACACATTCAGGGGAGTTGGGGAGATAGCTCATGGGCACAAGTGCCTGCCTAGCAAGTGCAAGGTCCTGAGTTTGATACCTGGTTCCACAAAATTAATTAATTAATTAATTAATTAATTAAAGACACATTCGGTAGTGTGTTAACTATACAAAAAAAAAGATACTGTACAGTTTAAAAACAAATCTTACACAGCCTTACACTTCAATATTTTTTTCTTCAAAAGGAGTGAGTTGTATACAGGGGGTTAAATGCTTTATAGAAAAGAAAAAAAGAAAATTGCACTAGAACTTATTCATCATCATCCTCTTCTTCATCCTCCTCATCCTCTTCATCTTCTTCCTCCTCTACATCCTCATTTCCTCATCCTCCTCCTCTTTCTTCTTTTTCTTGCTTTCTTCAGCCTTGACGACTCCCTTTTTTGCCTTATCAGGTTTTCCTTTAGCCCGGTAGGCAGCGATGTCCTTTTCATACTTTTCCTTCAGCTTAGCAGCCTTCTTCTCATATGGCTGCTTGCCATCTGCTGCAGTATTATTCCACGTTTCTCCAGGTTTCTTTGCAACATCACCAATGGAGAGGCCAGGATGCTCTCTTTTCATGTTTGGGCGATACTCAGAACAGAACAAGAAGAAGGCCGAAGGAGGCCGCTTGGGTGCATTGGGATCCTTGAACTATTTTTCTGTTTCTCCTTTAGGAGGAATATAAGCTTTCATTTCTCTTTCATAATGACCCTTGTCTTCCTTGTCTCCAGATTTCCTTTTTCTTTAGCAGACATGGTCTTCCACATCTCTAAGCACTTCTAAGAAAACTCTAAGAAGTTAATGGAAGCATCTGGGTGCTTCTTCTTGTGCTCCTCTCAGCAAGTTTGCACCAAAAAGCACATGATGACATCTTGCCTCTCGGCCTCTTAGGATCTCCTCTGCCCACATTTACTTGCTTTCCTCAGCGAGGTACAGAGTTGCCCAGTGCCCGTCCGGCTCTCACTTGCCCTGGCATTGTCTCTATGGAGCTCAGTGTACTGCAATGCTGTGAGAGAAGAAGCCAGATGCAGCCCTCATCCCACCATTCTTGCCACTTCATGAAGTAGTTCTGTAAATTTTTCATGAATTTCTTCAACTGCACTTTCCTGGCTGTCTTGATGTACTGGATCCATGCAAAAGGTTTACCTTCCATGGTTATTTTGACATTGGGAAAGAGCCAGAAGATGCAGTGTCAAAACTAGTGAACAAGGTGGGTGAGGATGCACCATAATATTTTTACATGGTATTTTTCCTTTCCATTAGGTGGCACTTGGCAGCTGCATTCACTGTATTTTTTAGTACATTTCATAAAGATATTTAAGACAATTTCCAGGACTGTTTCACAGGTAGGAAAAAATGATGAGATAAGTGTGTTCAAAGTGAGGTCAGGTATTCTGAGGCAGCTTAATGGCAATGTGGCTTTACTAACCAAATTTTTTTAAGACTTAAACATTTACCATATTTTTAGTCATCTTTTGTATCTATCTGCAGATACATAGATACATGGATATATATATATATATGTATATATATATATATATATATACACAAACATACACATATATATGTACACCATATACACATACATAAAGAGGAACTTAAAATCACCAACATCAAGAAATAAATTTCATTATTACAGATCCTATTGACATTAATAACAAAGATAAACCCTTGGCTAGACTAACCAAGAAAAAAATACTTAAATTACTGTAATCAGGAATGAAAGAAGAGCCATCGCTATCAATCATACATCAGAAAAATGACTATAAGCAAATACTATAAACAACTGTATTATAAATTAGATCACTTAGGGCTGGGGATATAGCTCGGTGGCACAAGTGCCTGCCTAGCAAGGGCAATGTCGTGAGTTCAAGCCCCAGTCCCACAATAAATAAACAAATAAATAAATAAGATCACTTAGATAAAATGGACAAACTCCTAAACAGACACAACTTACATAGAAATAGAAAATCTGACTAGGCTGAGTCCCAGCACGCTGGAAGACTGAAGCAGGAAGATCTTCAGTATGAGCCCAGCAACCTGACAGAATCATGTCTCAAAATAAAACATAAAAAGAGCTGAGATATATATAGCTCAGTGCAAAGGACCTTGGTTCAAGCCTCAATGTGGGTGGAGGGGCTGCAAACAAAAGTCCAGGTTCACATGGCTTCACTGGTAAATTCTACCAACCATTTAAAGAATCTTTTACACTTTTAAAATCTAAGAGGAGACATTTTTTCTAAAACATCCTATGAGGTCAATATTACTTTCATACCAACACTAGATAAAAATATCACAAAGAAAACTACAGATCAAAAAATAAAACAAAATAAAATAAAAAGGAAAACTATAGATCAATATACCTTATGAATATAGATACAGAATTACTCAATAAAATACTAGTAAGTCAGACT
>PVKN010016916.1:0-17616 GCA_004027915.1 Capromys pilorides | reverse complement strand
TCTTTTATTTCAATACAGCTACCTAATTAAAAATGTCCATCTTTTTGAATGAAAATATTTGGAAGGTGGCATGATAATGTAATAATTCTAAATGTTTAATAGTTGCAGAGGTTTGATGACTTCTGCACCACAACCTACGAGGCAGACCTGAACTGTCACCTGCTCCATGCTAAGTTCAGGGACATCATCTGAGCTGGTGACACCACGAGTGAGTGAACAACACTTTCTACTTGAGGACTTTTATTTCTCCAGAGAGAAATTCATCTCTCTGATGTCTTCCTAAATAGTTTGCTCTGAAGCCTCTTATCAATATGTTCCTGGACAACTAAGAATGGTTGTAACTTTCTTACTTGGAGCTTAATACTGATTTTAAAAATTTTCTGAAATTTATAAGATGTAAACAACTTTAAGAAGTTATGCTAAGCGCAGTGGTGGTGCATGCCTGTAATTTCAGCACTTGGGAGGCTGAGGCAGGAGGATCACTATGAGTTTGAGTCCAACCTGGGCTGCAAAGTGAGTTTAAGGCCAGCCTGAACTGCATAGTGAAACCCTGCCTCAGAAAAACACCAACAAGTTACAAGCTGTAGGTTTCTGAATTTCAAGATGATAGCATCTTTCTTTTTTTATATACCAGAGGGAAGAATAATGATAACAGTTACCAGATGCAGAAACCAGGAAGTGCCCCACTTCAGGGGTGCCGACTACTCTGTCACGTGTGCTGTGTGCAGAAGCTGGGAGCACTGAGGCCCACAGGTGCAAGGAACTGTGCTCTGTGCACACAGCACAGACTCAGGTGGGAATCCAGCAGCTCCCCCGCGCATGTGATCCTTGACAAGCCGGGCCTTAAAGTAGACTTAACACCCGCGTTGGAGATCCCTAACTAAGACATGTGTGGTGTTCAAAAGTTATTCTGTGCATTTGACAACCTAAGTTCTTCCATAAGGAAACTTTAAAAGGAGAAAGTATCCCCTTAGCTTCTGCCTAATCCTCTTTGCTTATCGTGGTACGTCTATAAATGTAAATTAGATGCTCAGATAGCAAGATTCCTAGGTGGTCCCTGAGAACAGGAATTGCCAGAGGCTCAGTACAGCAGAATTTCTCTCGTTAAGACTACAGGAAGCGAGCAGTATATAGCACTCTCGGAGATCTGAGTCAGTGAAGTGTTTACCTGCCAAATGTTTGAAGCATCCTGTGCCACACGCTGATTGGGTGAGTAAGGTCCCATCTTCCCCATGCCACACGCTGATTGGGTGAGTAAGGTCCCATCTTCTCCTCAACTTTTAACTTCGAGTGGGCCAGATTTCAAATGACAAGAGTTCTACACACAAAACTAAGCATCTAACATTAGTCGAGAAGAAACATTTAAATTTTACAAATATTTGGTATGAAATTTCATCTTAATTTAATTAACATTAATAAATTTAATATATAGATATATAAGCATCCAAATATTGATTTGGGTGGATACAGTTATATAGCTTATAGTACAGCAATTACAAAGCCATTTAGCTAAGTAAATTGTTCAACTAAAGAACTCAAACCTTGTTTAATTTAACCTATTGTAGTGGTTGATAGAGTGTGTCAGCTTGTGAAGTTTACAAGTTTCATTAGGTGACTGGCAGAGAGCCAGGATTCTTGGTTTGTAAACATTCTCATCCTGTGCTAGGGGAGAACAAGGACACTGTGTGAGCTCTACACCCCCAGCCCCAGGGCAGCCTGTTTTTAACAGAAGGAGGGGAGAGGGGCTGGCGAGAAGGCATAGCTGCTGCCCTTCCCTTTGCTCTTTGCTATGTTCTGCTGCCATGAATGGCTGCCCTCTGCTAACGTGCCCCTCTGCCTGGGAGCCAGCTGGGTATAGACTGAAACCTCCATAAGCTGTGAGCAAAATAAACCTTTCTTTCTTTGACTTTGGCTGTTGGGTATTTTGTCTCAGCAGTGAGTAAAAAGTAACTGAAACCCCTATGCAAACAACTATCTTACAGAATTAAAAACATTTGATTTTATTTAGACTTCATGTCTATGATAACATGTCTGAATTTTATAAGGGCTTATAAACAAAAGCAAACAGATCTCCACGTTTAGAACATTGTGAAGGACTTTTCTCATCCTTGAGAAATTTTTTAAGTTACATGTTTTTACAGAAATTATGAGGACAAAAAGGAAAAAAACTGAAGGAAGACCGGGGACAATGCATCCTGGGAGCTTTGTTTCTGCCTAGGTCCTAAAGCCAGGATGTTTTGTTGTGCCTGCAGGTACCGCACACACTGTGTGTGAGTCCTTTCTAAATGTGTTCCCACTTTGTCACCAAAGGCAGAGAGAGACTCACTCCTTAGCCTCCGCCCCGAAGCACCTGGTGTCGCTGCAGAACTCTGAAGATGCTCGGGTCGCTAGAGCGTGAGAAATCCATGCAGAGGAGAAGCGCAGCGACCCAGCTGCCTGAGAGCCAGAGTCCTCGTGCCCTGCACGCACTCCACACACACAAGCAGGTGCACTGCCTGCCTCGGGCGTACTTGAGAAGTGCCCCAACTGCAGCCCTGCAGCATCTCTCACGGGGCAAGGCTGACCCAGGTGTAAATGTGAGGCGAAAGGGTCAGTGGCCAGTGTGCGAAACATCTGGCAGTGTGAGGGAGGGCAAGCTGCTTTACATCTTAGGAAAAGTGAAAAATCCCAAATGTAGTCTTATTTGATCTGAAGAATGCACGTTTTCTAAAGGAAACTGTGACCACATTTATGTCATGGGCATCAGCTGGCCCTGTGCCACCCTTTGGAAAGGCCATGGTGCAGCTGCTCACGCAGCAGGCACCATGCCCAGACTTCTCCATCCACCTCCACTGCTGCCTTGTGTGTGAGTGCCCCAGTTGCCCATGGGAAGGTTTGCTTATGTCAGTGTCAGCCGCTGCTGCTGGGCAGGCTGTGCACAGGGAAAGCAGGTGGCATGCATTAGGTGCTCCTTCTTATTGCATTTTCTAATGTGTTCAAATAAGATGGCCTTTTCAATTTACATACTTGCATACTTAAAATTCTTGCTTTTCGTATTCATTTTCTTTGATAAGAAGGCCTTGAACCGTGGGGTATGTTACAGGAATTCTTCCTCCCCTCTGCCCGTAACCCTGGAAATCATGCTTGAATTTGCCAGCTTCTTCATTTCAGGGAAGTCTGTTTTGAGTCTCCAACACTAACATCACCCCTCCTCCAGCAGTCGCTTTTTTATTTTATATACTCACACACACACACACACACACACACACACACACACACACACACACGCACGCACGCATTTTGTGACATCAGAGAAAAAAAGGGTCAAGTCAGATGCGAAGTGAGTTGCAGTTGAAAACACACACTCATAACTGTAAAATGCTTTATCCAGGGGCTGAAAAAGAGACCGTAGCTAACGGAATATTAACAGCAAGGAGTCACACCAGGTATGTTGATGCTGCAGAAATTCCCCACAGAATTTCACAGACCATTGTATCTTGTACTGCTTCTTTAACATGAAGCAAATGGTAACAATGCATTGAAACTGCTTGATGTCCTTTCAAATAAATGCAATTGGTTTTTTTTTTCCAAGCAAAGCAATAAGCAATACCTGAGTAATCTATATAGCAGCTGGACCATAAGTATTATCAACCTGAAAGGACAAGAAAGGAATTTGATCTGATTCAAGTCAATGGTATGAGGAAAACTGATAGGCACAGAGGAGTAGAAAGGAATACAAGGACTGGGTATGAATGTCCTGAAGATTTTCTTGATATCTGAAAAGCTGGCCTTGCCTTCAATACTAGTTTTTTTCTATTTTTTCTAGATAGCTTGAATAATATCAGGAAAATAATAATCGTCCAAATTAATACCTCATTCAGAATTTTTCAGAAATAATTGTTTCAACTCAATTTAATAGTGCTATTAGTTTTAATTTTCAAAATGTTAAGAATTCTTGGATTAGAATTTCAAATGCAATTTGAAAGCATTATAATCTTGAGTGCATTCCTCTGTTAGACTTTCTAACCTTCCAAACAGACAAAGCAGTGAGACAGAAGTTTTGCTTTGTCTCCTTAATATATTCAGGAACTGGTAATATGCTGTTCCTTTTTGCATCAACCTTTTTGTTTTGGAATATTTTTCCAAAACTATGTTGAACCACAAGAATGATCGCTGGCTAACAGGGCCTCAGTTTAAAAAGAAAGATGAGGAGGGATAGTAACAAATGGCAATAATCGTTCAGGGATATTTTTATGCAGTGTATGGAAGTTTATGCACCTACTTTTCTATCATTCTTCCATGAAGCAGGGGTAAATTCATTTAACTTCTTGAAATCTTATAACTCAGTAAAACTGAGAAGCATTGCTTACAACCTAAGCTACCAAGGGCTCTGTTCTGCTCCCAGTCCACTGACTAGCTTGAGCTTGGAAATCAGCACGGGGAGGCGAAAGTGTTTCCACGCTGTCTGGCAAAGCTGAGCCCAAGTGTGCAGGGTGAGACACCCAGGGTGCTGTGGATGGGCAGAGCAAGATGTGAAGACCAAGCAGGATGCAGCGCAGCAGGAGAGACATTCAGGAGCCCATGGGCTTTCTGGGTTCGGGGGTTACTTTCTAATTCCTGGAAGCTGGCACCTGAAGCACCAAGGTATAAAGCTGAGACCCACAGTTCCATGAGAAGCCAACACTCACACACAGCTTGCTGGGGTCCAGGTCGGACCGAGAGAGCCCAGGATGTGTGGCGGAGAGCAGGCTTGTTTGCTTCAACACTTTTAAGACCACTTTCATTCTTCAGAATAATCTTAGCATCTTAAATAGAATCTTAAAATCCATGGCGCACATGCAACCTTGCTTACATAAGTGAGCATGAGCTGCTTTTCAGCTGCACTCCACCTAACTGTCATGTAGACATCGGGTTGTAAGCGTGACACATGCAGTTAGTTACCAATTAAACACTTTGATAAATGCTCTTGGCCAGTAGGTTGCAGCTACCTTATGTCACACTCATTGTCACCCCTAAGTTCTGTTCCTACCTTCTGCACATTGAAACATTTAGGCAGAACTTGACTTCCAAGCTCTCCACGGAGTATCCCGTTGTGCCCCAACAACACCAGCATTCAGTTAAGACTGGGTCTAACTTTGTCTTCTTTATAGTGTGTCCCATGGAAAGAGCACACGTTTGTAGGTAATTTTCCATGGCGAGTATGCATTTTTGATGCACAAATACTAAGGAAGCTCTATTTTTTTAAACACTGGTCCTCACCTCTTTTAGATAAATAAGAGAAACCTGGATGCATAAGTTAGCATGCATATGCATCAAGACGTAATAATTGGTGCATTGAAAGCAAGCATAAGTCATGAGCCAGAAATGGAAATGTGTCACCCATCCCCTTGTCAAGTCCTGGACAGACATTTCAGGACTGAGATAAGCAACGATATTCACAGAAGAGCTATATTCCTTGCAATGGTCCTATTATTGCTGCAGCACTTACGGTAACATTGTGGTAGAGTTGGGGTCAATGAAAGAAATTGAACCACCTGGGGAAAATGAGTTCATGTCATGTTTATGTCAGAAAAGTGTGATTCATTCTGTTTCTTTGACTCTTACTTCTAATTTAATCCCAGGTAGGAATTTCTTTTCCGACTTATATTTTCCATCTTGGCTACAAAAATCAATGACTCTACAGTGGGACACATAGATTTTAGAAGACTCTAATTCCTAGAAACACCACTGAAATGATGTGTTTTTGAGATTTTCAACAATTTACTTTTATGTTGTCTTTTTAAGTTTCCCTTTTTTCAAGTATTGCTGGCAATATTCTGCTCATTCCTCTCTGTCCATGAATAGCACTGTACAGTGTGTGAAGCATTTTCTCATGTAGAATTAGCATTGATGTATTACCTATTTATTGAATGATATTTTTTCTCACAAAAATACACCTTAATACTGAAGCCTGATGAGGAATTAACATAAGACGTGAGGCCTGCTTTTCAGCTTGTGTTACATTTTCGAGATTCCACTGCTGCAATATTTTATAGTGCGGCGTATAATTCAGGGGCACATATTAATCAAGCAAGAAGAAATGACAGCATTTTACATAGAACAACTGTGACTTTTGGAGCCCTCCCAAGGAATGTCATGTGAAGAAGCCAAAGTATCCTGAAGGAATGCGAGGAGCTCATTTCCGTGGAGGCTGAGCCGACAGCCGCTCCACGAGATCACTGCACTGTTATGAGGAAGCAGAGCAGCGATGGCGGTGCCTTTATCTGGCTGGTATCCTTTAAGCCACACCATGCGTTCCCCACCTGGGAATTCTTAATTCGTCACGAGGGTCTGAGCAGCAAAGGCCTGCTGAGGTGGAGCAGGGTGCAGGCAGGGGCTCCAGGGGACACAGGGCACAGGGGGACACACAGTGACCATGGACAGGGAATCTGCAGTGAGAGTATTGCTGTGAAAACATGGCTGTGTGCATCTGCATCTGGACATATGTGTGTGCATTACATGTGTGAATGCATGTGGACACACATGTGGTGGGCAGGGCTGTGTGTGCATACAGACATGCACATGGTGATCATGTGTACATGCATGCAGATACACATGTGTGGTTGACATGGCTGTGGGTGCATACAGGCACATGCATGTGGTGAGCAAGTGTGCATGCATATAGACACATATGTGGTAGGAATGGCTGCATGCAGATGCAGATGCATGTGTGTGGTGAGCATGTATATATGCATGTAGACACACATGAGTGTGGTGGTATTTGTAAACAAACACATGTATGGTGAACATGGTACATGTATGTAGGCATGCCTATGTATGGTGGACATGCTGCACACATGCATATACACATATGCATGTGTGGTCATGACTATGGATATGCAAATAGACATATATGGTAAATATGTGCACACACATGTGGGCATACAAATGTGGTAGACATGATTATGTGTGTCCATGTAGACACATTTGGATGTGTTGAACATGTATGCATGTACATAGACACACATGCCCATGTGTGGACATGGCTACAAGTGTGTGCAGGCACACATCTATGTGGTGATATGTGTGCATGCATAAATACAAGGGGTGTGGTAGACATGGCTAAGTGTGTGCCTACAGACAATGGTGATATATGTGAACACAGAGACACACAAGTGTGTTGGGCAAGGTTACATGTGTGTATGTAGACACAGACAAATGTGGTGATGTGTATGTGCACACATGAACACACAGGGTATGGTGGGCATGGCTATGTGTGTACATAGAGACACACATGCATGTGGCAATATGTGTGTACACACATAGACATGGCTGTGTGTGTACACATTGACACAGGGTGTGGTGGATGTGGCTACGTGGGTGCATGCTGAATATGTGCACAGGTAACACACAAAGTGATGCGCATGGCTCTGTGTGCACACACCGACAGTGGTGGCATGGGTGTGTGCACGCGTAGACACAGAATGTGGCAGGCGTGTGTGTATGCAGACACATTTGGAAGGTTTCGTCCTCTTTCCGAGGCAGCAGCGGCCCTGAATCCTCCCTGGGCAGCGACCTTTTTGCCCTGTGTTTTCCAGGGGCCTCCCTGGTCTCACCTTTCTTCTCCTTTTTGAGCTGGAATCTCCCCCGCTTCCCGCACTCATGCAGGACGCCTGTCTACAGGCTGCCCCAGGCTTCTCCTGGCCGTGGTCCTCCACCTTCCTCGACAGTGGTCTCACGTTGATGCTGTCTCCTGGCGCCTGCTTCTGCTGGTCTGAACCGAGACTCTAAGCGCCCCTCCCAGTGGCCTCACCCTGAAACATTATCTAGCACCTCCTCTCAACACAGTGGTGTGACTGCTCCACACGCGCGCCTCTTCAGCTGGGAGGCCAAGGCGCTGCGGGCCCACTGCTCACCGCTGCACCGCGGTCACTTGCGGCTGATTTCCTCACTGCTTTCAACTTCATGGACGTCCCCACATGCTGTTCTGCTGCGCGCGACTTAGCTTTCTTCGTTGGGCCCTTGGTCCATAGCCAAAGCTGGACTCCCACTGAACTTGCGTAGAGCCCCTTCCTCCCCTCCCCCTTCGTCCCCGTCTTGCCTCTCAAAAGCACTACATGAATGTATTTATGAACAGCACAGATCCAGTGATCCATGGGATATCCGTCACTAGATAGCCATGCGCTCCTCACTCAGGCCTGAGTTGGCCTGCGCTACGTAGTAAGGAATCTGAGCGGAGAATGCAGGCGAGTCGGCCACCTGGTGGGGGTGCTGGGCGGAGCCAGCCATCTGCAAACCTTAACTTCCGTGAGCATAAATTTCCAACTGCAGAGTCACATGTCAAACTTTGCTGACCTCTATGAAAAAACCTAACAAAAGTGCAACTCAAGTGCTTTTGTGATAAGACAGATCGAAGTCACCGCAGCAGCGGGTTTTCACCCACCAAGTTCCTCATTTGGTCACGGCTTCCAGGGTGAAGCACCTCACCCTCCGTGTTGGCACAAAGGAAAGGCTGGTGCTGCCGTCCACCTGAGGCCACACTGGGCCGGGCTGAGCTAAAGGCTCTCTCCAGCACTGTCCACTCCATGCACCACAGGGAGCGGGGGCAGCTGTGTGGAGCATGTAGAAGACGGTGGACAAGAAAGTGGGCAGAGGCGTGGGCCTGTATCTCCCAGCCTGTGGACGGATGAGACTCACAGAGTGGGGTCAGGCCACGAGGCAGGCGAGTGAGACAGCAGGGGTGGGGTAGGACTCAAACTAAAAGTTTTGCATTTCCCTTTAATTTTCTAAGGAATGCATGAATTTTTGTTTGTGTTAAAAAAATCGTAACCAATGCATGCCATTGTATGACAGAAGAGTGCCAAGGTGAGGGGAAGTTACACAGCAAGAGACAAGATCAACACAAGATCACATTGAGTTACTGTAAGGGATACAGAGGTAGGATAAAGACTTTGGTGATGTAAGTACAGTACTCTGTTATATTTGAAGAGCAGGTATTCTGAGTAACAAAATCAAGGAAGGGGCTAAAGTAGGAAGGTTTGTTTCAAGATGAAGAGAAGTATTGTGGGAATCTGGGACGTGGCATGCACACCTAGAATTGCGGTACTAAGGAGGCTGAGGCAGGAGGGTTGAGGGAAGGCAAGGTCAGCCTGGGCTAGACAGCGAGCACAAGTCCAGCCTGTCCTATATTGTGGGGCCTTGTCTTCAAATGAAGTAAACAGTGTGGGCAAGGGCTGGGAGTATGAAGGAGCACACGAGGACATCTCTGGACTTTCCCAGGAAAGTCCCTGCCGTGTGCCTCACAGAGCTGGCAACTCAGGAAGTTACGAAGCCCTCTGCTTCGCCTGCCATTGCTGAGCTCCGCAGTCCTCTGCATCTGGGCCACTCCCAGCAAACAACGAGAATGTCCCCCTGTCAGCTCCTTGCTTATAAAGTGGGAAGATGATGGAAGATCAGTCATTTTCCAATTCCCAGCAGCCCTGCACGCTCTGCAGGAGTCGTGAGAACCCAGAGATGGGGCAACCTGAGCTGCAGACACGGAGCCCCAACCTGGAGTCACAGAGCAGCTCCTCCTGTTCTGTGTGCCGGCCTCAGCACCCTGCAGCAGTGAAGCTAGCCCAATACGGACAGCCACTGCGCCGCTGCTTCTCAGGTCGTATCCGGAGGTAGTCTGCAAACCTGTCATTGACTCATTTCTCCTCTTGTGTCCGTTGGCCTCAGGCACTCCATCACCACAGAAAGTCTTCAGCTTTTAATTTCTAATATCGTCTTGCATTTGTGAATCATTTGAAACTCTCAGAGAACACATTACACAGCATATTACAGCGAGATACACCATCTCCTTTAGTTAGTTTTCATTGACCAAATCATAAAGCCAGAAAAGTCATCCTATCCCCTTATGCTCATTGCTGAAATCCACGCCCCTGGGCCCTGTGCTCTGTCTCCTGCGTGTCCACCAATCCGCTCCGTCCAGCTTCCTATGTCTGCATTGCCAGGTCTCCGTGTCTCCAGATGATATTGAGCAGCTTCTTAGAAGTCTTCATGCCTCTGTTTTCCTCCTTCCCCTAACACACCAGCCCCAGATTCTCTCTAAAGCATCTCCCACTATAAATACACCCACCCAAGGCTTCCCTCCCTGGAGTGCTTCTGCATTGGCCTGGCATCTGCACACCCCAGCGACCCCTTCCTACCCACCCATGCCACCTTGGCAGCTGTGGTACCTGAGTGTTCCTGGGCCAGGCAGCATGAGATGCGACCACAATGCAACCTCACTTTTGTCTCTCAACATCTTTCAGAAGTATTTTTACGAAGGTCAAATTTCATGGGCCGTAGAAGGAAACTGCGAGACCCATGAATTTCCTATAGGGAGTTAAAGACAGTTCTATGACCATCCGGGTCACAGAGAGTGGCCTGAATCTGGTATTAACTGGCCACTTCCACCCAAGAGGAGCTCGAGGTGAGCCCGGGGACCCCTGTGCGGCGGCCTTGGGGCTCACTGCTGTGCAGATCCCACGGTGGTGCAACTTCTCATGGCCCTCACCATGTTCCTGCTGTATATACTTCCAGTGCGCATGAGAGGACGACCTACGTCCAGATACCCTTCCCAGGGCTGAGGCGCTGGTTGTAGAGTTTAGGGTCACTCCATCTCACCTGCATTGTGCTGTCCAGCACAGCTTCGGCCCTGCCCACAGCAGCACAGCTACCGCTTAGCACCACTCACCAAGGGTGCAATGCAATCGTCTGGCACAGGTGTGCAAAGCAAGGCTCAGAGGAAATGAACTGTTCTGAGACCCGGGCCTTCCGGGCTGAGAAACCATCTGGGGCCCTGCCCCGGGTTGCGGCCTGAGCCCATGCACTCGGGGCAGCTCCTCCTCTTCTGGTCTTCTGCGGACTCCAAAGCTCCTTCCTGCTCCGGTGAGGGCCAGTGGGACGCAGCTCTAGAAACTCCAGCCTTCCTTGCCTCTTGCCCTCATGCAGACTTTTCCTCCACTGGAAGTGTCCACTCCTTCCTCGGCTAGGACGACAGCCCCAGTGGCCTTTTCTCAAGACCGCTGCTTTCTGACTTCAGCAGGGCCAAAGCACTTCCTGCAGCATTCAGACCTGGGAAGACATATTGTGACGTATTTCCTGGTGGTCGGCTTGTGTGCCTGCGCCTCCCGATAAAGCTCTGAGGGCCGGCAGCAGAAACTGCTCCATTCACCACGCCTCTTAAAGCCATTTGCTCAGGCAGCACGTGGGCTGCACGTGGAGCCTCCAGTGCTCACCAGGAACCCGTGAGAGGGCCAGTCCTTGAGAACTACTTAGGATGACAGAGTCCTTCAAGAGTGGGGACACTTAAGGCCAGACGGACATACTTCACACTGGATTTTTAAAATGGAACTCAGCATCCAGCTCAGCTTGAGGGCTCCTGCACCCCGCTCTCTTGCGCCAAGCTGTGGCTTTTGTCCACGTGGACGGCTGTAACTACAACCGCCAGCAGGTGCAGGGTTAGAGCCCTGAAGGTCATCCCAAGGGCGCTAAGGACAGGGCTGGGCACCGCACAGTCGGACATCACCGACTTCTTATGTGTGGGCAGTGTGTTCACAGGGGCCATACACACTTGGCTTTCATGGCCACTTCCGTCCCTGGTCACCCGTGACTGTCCTTTCCAGAGGCAGAAGCTGCGAACCGCGGGCAAATGCTGCTCTGAGGTGTGAAGACTGACTGTGTGGCTCGGACCAGGGCCACAGCTGATTCCGAGCAGCGCCTAATAAAATCTTACAGGATTGCAGTCACACCATATACATGTATTTTTTTTTTTTCTAAAAACAACACAGCAACAAAAAACCCTGCCTCTGTGCAGTTAAATGCCTTAGTTTTAAAATGTCAGTGTTAGTGCCAGATTTCTCTTAGTTCACATTTAGTTCATGATTGCACCGACATCCAATACAAGCAGAGGTTAAATCCCCTTTTTTTTTCTTATTTAATTTCAAGAAAGGAACATTTCCACCTGGTACAGCTAGAGAAGTGATTGTTTTATTTAAAACTATAAAAGTAGTCTGAGCTGAGAAGCACATGGCGTTTGTTTCCAAAGTCATGGCTGTGCTTCTAATCTGACATGTTTGGGTAACAACTGTCCAGGCTGTCCTAGGCTGGGACTGGGGCTTGCAGTGTGACTGGCTGTCTGACATGAGATCACTTCCGGCCTTTCAGGCCCCATTGCTCTCTGCTGCCGCCCTCCCATCTGCCTGCAAGGCAGGTGCTCTGTCCTGGGCTTCAGCCTCCTGGGAGTTCACCCAGAGGCAGTTTGCATGGACCTTACTGGTTTCAACAGAAGAAAAGAACCAATCCTCCAAACACAATAAAATGTCACCATTAAATTGGCTTATGCAGCTTAAGGTAGGGGGGAGGATATTTTCCCAGCAGCCACCCTCAGTTGGACCTAATGTTTAGAATCATCTTCACATGTGATGGAAAATAATGAAGTGCGAGTTGCGTCACTTCTTCTCCGGCATCTCAATGCAGAAGGAAAGGTTCTCACTTCTCCATGGAACTGACGACCATTCAAGGCCATTTTTCTTGAGTGAAATCACTGTCCACATGTGCTAAATGGGCTGTGCGTGGAAAGGCTTGTGGAAAACGTAGAGGCATTGTCCTGGTGAACAGGACCATGGCTTTGATTAATTTCTCTAATTCCTCACTCACAATTGATTTCTTCTATAAAGTGGTTCAATTACTTATGCAAAACGATATGTTCTAGTGATAAATTTGTTGTCATAAGCAAGAGGTAGGAGATTCTTACAGATAATAGCTGTAATTAATTTTGTTTTCCAGCCACAGTGAGAGTTGGTTCTGGTGATGAAGCATAGAAACTCTGGAAAAATACATTCATGAAAGTGATTGGAAAGTGCGGGTGTCATGGCTGCTTCGCTGCTGTGAGATAAAAAGCATCAAATGAAAGAAAGGAAAAATAGTGGATATCCTAAACAAAGAAGAATGTGGAAAAGTGTTCATTCCTTCTGAGAGTTGTACAGCGAAAGAAACCTTAGCAATTACTAAATTTACTGCTAGGTAAAGAACGGAAAACAGAAGCCATAGGAGGATCCTCAAGTGCAGGATGAGAAGCCCAGAGGTCTTGTGCTTTGTCCCTTATCAGAATCTCAGGGTGACAATTAAATTAGGAGCATTGCATTCACTGTACACAATGGCCTCATCAAGCCTCATTTATAGTTTTCATGAATTTGACCACATTTGTGTTTTCAATAAAAAATAATGTAGATTGAAATTAGGCTGGATTAGTGTTTCTGGAGACCCTAGTGATCCTGTGAATTGTAGCAGTTGTGAAATGTTTTTTTTAAATTTTGTTTTGTGGCCAGCTCAGCCCATCCTGGGGTGGGACTGGTGCAGCATGTGGTGCCAGGGATGGAACCGTGGTCCCTGCGCTTGCCTAAGCAGGAGCTTTAGACTTCTGAGCTATCTTATGGGCCCATTTGTGAAACATGCTTAAACAAACAGAAATAAATAAGCTTCGGGAGGTGAGAAGATGGGAGTACACCTGGCCTTCTTGGGTGTGTCCAGCATGCTCTGACCCAGTAACTCTCCCTAGGGCAAAGCACAGTGAACTCAGGACAGGACTCTGTGTCTGTTCCTCTTCCCTCATTGCTGGGACAAATAGCTGACATCCAAAATGAAAGAAGGAAAAGTCGATTTCGCTCATAGTTAGTGGAGGTTTCAGTTCATACTCAGCTGGCTCCAGGGCACAGTTGCACATGGCAGAGGGCAGCCATGGCGGTGGCAAAGAGCAGAGAGCACCTAGGGAGGGCAGCAACTCAGGCAGCTGGACAGCCTCTCTCTCCTCTTTACATTGTAAAGCCGAGCATCTGCCCCAGGGCACTGGCATCCATAATCCCAGCATTGGATCAGGAGTCAGTCACCACTCTAGGTGCATCCCCATGACTGCACGAGGCTTTCTGGGACAGCTAGATACAAACCATAACAGACTCCCAGATCCCTGTGCAGGCTTAAGCACATCTGTGGACAGGAGCTAATGTTCCCTAAAGTGTATGGCAAAGGTCATACACGCAAATTCTAGAACTGCTCCCCAGTTAAGTTTAAAAATCTCTCTCTCCTGCTTAGCATCAGCCCTCTGCACAGAGCCAGAAAGATCACTGAGGAAGCAGCAGCGGGCCCACTGCAGCCTCGTCCCACCCACCCACCAGACCGCCACCACTTCAGTTCTCTCTCCTTATAGACTGCTCTTGACATCTTTTTTCATAATTGGATTTCATTTATAAAAACTATTTAGGTCAGGAGGAAAAGCAGAGTATGATTCTCGGCTGGTTCCAGCCAGTAAAGGTGGACCAGTGGGGGCTGAGGGCTCTCCCTGGATGACCCCCCAACAAGCCCATCACAGACTGCACTGGCGTCCGTGGTGTTCTGTGTGTTTCAGTAAAAACTCAGAGATATATAACCAGCAAAACACAGCATCAAAACAGCTCCTTTGGGCCAGAAAAAGAGGAGGACTGAATTATTTTCCACTGTCTTTCTGATATTTCTCCTCTGCCCAGGGTCATAAAATATTCATGTTTGCACATGGCCTTGCAGGGAACTCGCATTAGGGGCGCAGTCCCTTCCCTTGCATGGGATTTCCTTTCAGCAGTCAGGGGCTTCTTGACAGTACTTGAAAAGGACAACTATTTCCTGACTTATCATTCTTATTTATTCCTTATTAAAGAGATGCATCATCTTTGAAAGGGCGCAAAGAAATCCTCAGAGGCAGCTCTTCAGGGTCCTATTTCAGTACAATATTTTTAATAGCATGTCGAAAGTGTTGCTGAATGCAATGGGCCTCATTTTTCCATGGTACACGCTTAGCAGGAGGAATCAAAAGATTTTGAAATTTATAGTGATGTTTAAAAGCTAAGCTCAGATTCATAGGACAATAATTCCTGTCTTTTGAAGGACAAAAATAGAAATTGTGCTAGCAACCTACCCCAGTGGTTTTATATCCTCATGAGAGAGAAAGGCACTGAATGCGTTATGAAATCTAGACCTGCAATTGCTAGAGTGCGGCAAGTCCCTCGTTCCCCTAGCAAGAAGAAGAAGAAAAAAAAAGATCGCGTCTACACCAGCCATATTTCTGTGCATTGTTTTTTCCTCCTGGTTTCCAGGGAGACAAGCCTTTACACATAGGGCTGACTAGGGAAATCTTTTTTTAGATCCCTTGTTCCAATAAAGTATTGCTGCTTATAATTGTGAAGAGTGTGTTGGGGTGAGCCGACCTCCACGTCGCGGGGGGTCAACCTTTCCTTTAATATCTTGGGTTAACACGCATGATCGGTATTAATTGCACTGCCCTGAAACTGATCGCTAACTACATTTAATTTAATGGAGTTTTAAGAGACCTACTCTATAACAGAAGCAGGCAGCTCTGGAGATTCCTTAACCGCGAACTGAGCATCTAATTATGATAAAATACTAACACAGAGGGCCCTACTAGGAAGGGAGGTGGTGGGGTACACGTGTGCCCATACATGGCCGTGTAACGAAAGCAGAGAGAAATGGTGGAGCTGTTGGTGGGCCGAGGACACATCAGCCCGAAGCCCACGATGATGGTGGGACTCCTCAGGTGGCCCGCGCTCCGCCCTTCTCGCAGTGGCTGCAGGCGCCTTGAGGCAGGCTTGGGAGGTTTTTCCAGGGCGGACGTATGGCACGAGGAGTTCAGATAAAGCCTAAGACGTTAGAACACTTCTTAATTAATTGAAAAATAAGCCAGATCTCACGAATGCTCTGCATTCTCACAAGCCCCGAAGCCGTTCGCAGTCGCCCCACACCCCTAATTGGTGCCTGGTTTCTCTTTGTTTCTCGTGGCACGGACTGGCCCTCGTGGCACCGACTGGAGAAACGCGCGCTGGGAGGCCGGGCTCGGTGCATTAGAAAGGCTTCAGGCTGCCTTCTGGCCATCAGTCTGTGCTCTAAGGGAAGAGAGTGGCAGCGCCTGTCGAGGGTCCCCGGGAGCTGCGCCAGACGCCCCTGCAAGTCACCCCAGGGAGTGCAGGCCCGTGGGCCAGTGAGGCAGGCTGGGGCAGGACACCTCCGCTGCAGCGGGGCAGCAGAGCCTCGGGAGCCGGTGGCGGCCCTCGCAGCTCCGCCCGGGGCTCTGGGCTTGCAGCGGGCTCGGGCGTCCTGGGCAGCCACCTCGCGCCAGCCTGCGGGCTTGATCGCCCGCTCCTCTTGCTCGTCCGAGTCAGCTTCCACGGCTGTTGCTCGGGTTGCACGAGAACCAGAACGTGCCCACGTGTGTCTGTAGGTCAGGGTCTAGGTGCACCCCAGGGCCCGTCTCCTTTCTTGCTCCTGAAAGCTTAGCGGGGGGTATTTGCGTCCCCTGTTTGCCTACCTTTCGTCGTTACAATGCAGATGGATACACTCATTTTCAGGAATGAAAGATTTGAGTAATATTAGACTTCCATGCTCTAAGTTAAACGTGGCCAGTGCCCTAGCTTCTTTTTCTGTATGCATGCATGCATGTATGCATGTATGCATGTATGTATGCACGTATGTATTCAGTGGCACCAGGAATCTAACTCAGTACTTCGTGCTTTCCAAGTGGACGCCGTGCCACCGGCCCCGTCCCCAGCCCCGAGGGCTCTAGCTTCTGTAGGAATGGCTGGATATAAATATCCAATGGTTTAGACTGTAAAGTAACTATGAGGAAAGTGCCGGGAGTAACCAGGAACCACAAGGAATAGAGATCATAGTAAATGCCAGTGATACGAGCACAGACGTAAGTACAACAAATTAAAGAGAGAAGCCATTGGAAGCCCATTAGCAGTCAGCCATCAACGAGAGTTGCACGCCTCGTACTTCGGGAGACTAAAGGCCGGGTGGTGCCACTGCTGCCGCCCTGGCGCGCCGGCCCCTTCCTGCCTGCAGGGGACCCCTCCCCTTGCCTGAGTCCTAAAGCGGAGCAGTGGCCCATCGCGGCACAGCCTGCCTCCCCCGCAGCAGCTCCCTATGCGCAGGTCCTGCAGAGCCCGCTATACTCAGGGCAGAGCTGACTTCCGCTGTCACCCGGAAGCAAGCTCAGCCGCGCTCTCTGCACACGGCACCTGCCCTGGGCCCCTGTCCTCTGGGCAGCTGAGACAAGAAGGAAGACTACCTTTCCCAAAGGAAGGCACGGGCTGCTGGATCCCAGCCCAAAGGGAAGAGGGGCTGGATGGCTGCTACTTGGCATCTCTGCCCTGTGAGACAATTAATAAGCAGCTCTCTAGGGGAGAAGGCCCCGCCCTGCCTGCTGCCACCCTGGGAGGAGGCCCCCGGGCACCATGGGGACAGCTGCAGCAGGCGTGCAGAGGGGTGTGTACCTGGGCGAGAGCCCACTGTGTCAGGGGACCGGGTGGACGGCATGAGGCTAGAGGTTCCTAGATGCAGGCGGAAATGCTGACAGCAGGTGAAAATGCTCACAGGTGCGAGGAAGGGGAAGGACATGCAGAGGATGAGGAAGGTGACATCATAATGCCGCTTTGCTTCTCAAGGGAAGGTCTTAGAAGCCAGGCGCCAGGGCTCCTGCCGCTGCCATGCCCAGGGCTGCAGGGCCTCAGAGGAGGGCCTCAGGGGAGAGCTACCGGGCACACCCTTTCCATGCCTACAGAACCGTGTGCTTACTTTCTCTCTCTCTCT
>PVKN010016915.1:0-17610 GCA_004027915.1 Capromys pilorides | reverse complement strand
ACAATAAAACACCTGAGCCAGGGGTTCCAGCGAAGCTTCCCATGGACTATCTGTGCCACTTCAGAGCACCCAGGCCTCTGAGTGGAGCCGCCTTGGCTGGGGTCCAGCCAGGCAGGCTGCGTGTGGTTCCTATAGGGTGCCAGCAGGGAGCTGAGCCTGCAGTAGGTGGAGGTACCGGGCAATGCGCACCAAGCCCGGCAGGCCAGGCAGCATCCAGCTGGCTGGATTCGAGCCAAGATAGGGCCTGTTCCATTCTGTTTCAGGGGACGCTCACTCAGCAGCATGGAGGCCGTGGCTGCTTCGCTCTGACTCGTGCTGTGCACACAGGCTGCTGCCTCAGGACACTCGGCACACTCCTTCCTGGGGCACTGCCTGACTTCCTCCTGCAGGCATCTATGTGTAGGGCCAGGTGGGTGCCCAGCATGGACCTAAGCACAGCTCATGAGCAGGCATGGAACAAGGTGAGACAGGCTTCTTCCATCGTGCACTAAAACCAAGAACAGGCTTCCTGGCTGCAAGGCCGTGAGGATGAGCGTGCGCCTGTGCATGCAGGGGGCCACCAGGCACCTCTGCACCCTGATGGCCTTCCAGACAGCTCTACGGTGAGCAGAACAGTCCACATCCAGGACAGCTGGGCACACTGAATGAGGGACTCCACAGGCAAGAGCAACATCCAGGGTTCTGACCCTCCCGCCAAAGCCCATGATGCAGGTACCAGCAGGGCCACAGTGGCTATGGGTTTGGGGAAGACTCTTTCTACCTCCTCCAGCTGCCTCCAGAGCCTACAACTTCACGTGATCCCCCCGCTTCACAGGGAGGACTCTTCTGATTTTCTGGTTCATGGAGGACAGTTGTCTTAAGCCCAAGGGCCCACCACAAGTACAGCCACAGAATGGTATCAGTTTGAGAACCTGACCTTAGGGCTGCAAACCCTCATCCTAAAGAAGGTCACATTTGGAAGTCCAAGGTAAATAGATGTGTCTTTTGAGGGGCCCCTATTTAAGTCTTTGGATCCTAAGACCCACAAGTCCACTGAGACCTGACACGACCTGAGGCCTTGTCCCCAGGGCTGGGGAGGCAGGCGAGGCTGGACCTCCTGATGGGCTGGTCCCAGGTATGGGGTACTCTAGCACAGGTCCCTAGCCAGACAAGGCTGTATGAGTGGTGGGGCTACTTTCATCCCTGAGGCGCCCAGTGAGCAGGGTGTTTCGGCTGAGCATGTCCAGGAGTGACTCCAAAGTGCAGGCACAGGGACAGCCAGGACACACTGAGCACAGAGGTGATGTTGCCCACGCCAGAGGCCCTGCTGGGGATATGGGGTGGGGGGGTCCCATGCTCAGGGGTGGAGGCAAGCCCTCCATTGCATGGAGGGGGGCCTTCACTCTGCCATCTCTCTCTCCTTATGTCTCTCCAGGCCTCTCTGTCTCTAACGCTCTCTGCCCCTCTATGCTTCTCTGTCCTTTCTTAGGCAAATAGACTTAAGTGTCTAGCTCTGTCTGTCTAAGTCTCTCCCTTGGAGGTGTTCTTTGTTTCTGTGTCTCCCTGTGCCTCCCACATCTACAGCAAGGTGACAGGAAAAGAACTGAGATACCATGAAGGCTGATCCAATATCCCACCACAAACAGTCTACAGACACTAGAGATGCTGGGGCCCCAGCCACAGGAACAGAAGCCCTGCATCTATTCCACCTGAACCCCCAGTCCCTTTTTGCTCAGGAATAAGTCCCCTGCCTAGGGCCCCAAGCCCTTTCTAGAACGAAGAGTGGGATATGGTCCCAGGGGCTTGCATTTCCTTTAGGGCATTTGCCTTTAGAGGAAGGAAAACCCAACTCCAAGCTGCCTGGATAATCGGAGCAGGGAGGGGTTCTGGGGTGGTACAGCAGGAGGAAGGGACAGGCACCTTGCACTCGTGTCCCCTGGGGGTCGATCTCGAACATGGTGCTGGCACGCAGAAGCTGGAGCACCGGGGCCAGCGTGGAGACACCCACTGGGAACTTGGGGTCTTGGACAGTGGCTCGGAGTGTTGCCACAAGGCTTCCCGCCTGAAGTGACATGAGCTCCAGCTTCAGCTTCCCCTTTCTGTGTAGGTCCGAAGTGGCTCTTGAGAAGGAGTTCTCAACCTGGCCAGGAAGAGACCACAGCCACTCAGGCAGGTACAAGAGCAGCACCTTCCAGGGTGTGAGACCCTGTCTTCCTGAAGAACCCACAGCAACTGCTAAAAAGCAGCTCCTAGCCATGGGCATCAGACAGAGCACCCTATTGGGTGCCCTCAAAACTGGTAAGAGGGAGAACTTGTGCATGGGGGTGAGGTAGAGATTAGGAATTGAGTGATGGAGAGGGTCCACCAAGGAATGGTTCTGGGGCTATTCAGAGCTGCCCCTCCATACTAGGCTAGATTCCCCCAGAAAGCATACAGACAGAGCCTGGCACTTGGATCCCTGCAAAAAACAGGGAATGCGCATTGGAAAAGCTGATTTCCAGGTGGCTGGCTGTGGGAGGTAGCCCCTTGCAGGTCCCTAACATGACACTCAGCCTGCAGCTGGAAGACTTTCTAAGGCTATGCATAATGAATAGCCTGGGGGAACCAGGATGGCAGCCTCCACCAGAATGAAGGGCAGCCCCACTTCTTGTCTGAGATAACAAATTCAGAAGCCCCTTCTGGGCCCAGATTCTGGCAGGCTTGCCTGTAGCCAGCTAGGAAAGCTTCAGGCTCCTTAGCTAACTGCACCAGAAGAAGGGGTTTGAGTATCCCAGTGCGACCAGGGCTTGAGTCTCCTGACCCACGAGTAACCATGATGTTGTCTCCTCCTTTGGGAGCAGCTGGCCTTTGTGCAGTGCCCTGGCTCAGAGCACCTAGGAATGTCACCAGCACCAGATCTGCACAGATCTGCACGAGCTCACTGCATCCACCAGTACCTCACTCAGCAGCTGTCGCGAGAAGTTCCGGTACTCCTCACTGCTGTTGTTGAGCAGCTGCTCCGTCAGGTTGCGGTTGGTGATCCTTATGATGACTTCGAATACCCGGGCATCTGAGGCAGACAGGAGCACACGTGAGGGGTGACCCTGAGGTCACAAGTCACTTGCTGGCCTGGGGAATGACTCCATGAGCCTTTGCCTAGCATGCTCAAGGACCTGGGCTCCATCTCTCACACTGAAAATTAACTGAGTATGTAGTCACAAGTTCTCCCAGCAGTGATTTCCATAAAATCTATTATTTGATATAGAAATAAAAACAAACAAACAACAACAACAACAAACCACTGTGGATTAAGGCTTGGCTTGATGTAGCCACTTTGGAGAAGTCCTTGCGAGGACTTTCCATCAGCTCACACAGCCATGGCCAGGATCAGGAACAAGGACAGAGGGTCATGTCCACCATGCCAGTAGGAACCAGAATTCAAACACACATGGAGGTGCAAAGACCCCTAACTCTTTTCTGAGGGGATGCTGCACCCCTTTGCCTTGAGCTCAGCCACCAGGCCCATCCAGGTTCTTATCCTGGGCCCCCCAACAGTCACAACATGGGGAAGGGACTAGGTCCAGTTTGGAAAAATTGTCTGGGTGCAGTTCTGAAAGTCTTGCTTAGCTGTCCTGGGGAAACTGGTGGAACAGGTCACCTGCTAGGGAGGTAAGTTTTTCTAAGACTACAGATGGGACAGAGAAACAGGGTCACTTTCATCTGAGCATGAAACCAGCTTGCACAGAGGATGCTCCCCAGGCCTGGGGGCGCAGCCCACTTCAGATCTCTGTTTCTCTGACCATAAGTAGCCTGACCCCACTTGGTATGGTGGCCAAGGGTTCAGTACAGAGCCCAATACCTGGGTCCACTGTGCTTATAGTTAGCACCGTTGGACCTGACAGAGAACCTCTAGAATGCCCAAGGGACACCTGCACCCACAGACAGTCCCCAATCCTGTCCTTTCCCATGCAGACATCTATGGTAAAGCTTATGAATTAGGCAGAGGAAGAATGGACATAACTGATAATAAAATAGAGCAATTATAATAACATACTATAATAAAAGTTACTTAAAATTGGAGATGACAAAGGACTAATATCTAAACTGTATTTAAAAAAAACTCAAAAAAAATCAGACCCTTCCAAAATAAAAGACCCAATACAAAATGGACAGCAAAAGAAAGTATAAATGACCAATAACTATAGGAAGCAATGCTCAACATTGCTGGCTGTTATAGAAATACAAATTAAAACAACACTGAGGTTCCATCTTACCCCAAAAATCATGGCCATTATCAAGAAATCAGGCCAAGGATATAGCTTAGTGGCACAAGCACCTGCCTGACAAGTGCAAGGTCCTGAGTTCAATTCCCAGTACAAAAAAAAAAAAAAAGGAAAAGGAAAAAAATAGATAACAAATGCTGGTGAGATTGCAGGGAGAATAGGACCTTACGTACTGTTGGTGGGAATGTGAACTGGTATAATCCCTATGGAAATCAGAATGATGAGCCCTCAAAAACTTAAAACCAGAAATTCAACTTGAGCTACCTATTCCCCTCCTAGGTATCTTCCCTCCAAAAGCTAAGGACATCACTTTACAATGATCCATATGCACCGAAGTTTATAGCAGCATAGTTCGTAATAGCTAAATCTTGACGTGGCCTAGATATCCATCAGCAGATGAATGGACAAAAAAAACCCCATGGCATTTACACACCATGGAGCACTGCTCTGGCATGCAGAAGGATAAACTTGAGTCATTTGAAGGAAAGTAGAGGCTCCTTCAGCCACCATGCTAAGTGACATAAATCAGCATGCACGCTTAAATCTTTCAGGAAAAACTCAAATTACAAATAAAGAATGAAATAAAAGATAAATCACAGTTGATAGGCAGATAGATATTTCTCAGCTGGGAAGGGGACTAAGAGATGCAGGGGGACTTAGCGACAGGAGGGGAGGAATGGAGACAGGAACTGGGGTGTGTTGTGTCCATGCACCAACTCCACACGAGGGATCCGGACACACACTGATAAAAATTGTTTTAGAAACAAAACTTAGCTTTGCGGCACTTTGTGTCTCAAAGCACAGCTGAGCACAGATCTGTGAAACCACTCAGGGATGCCCACACAGCTGCTGCTCTCTGCTGACACTCCAGGCCGGGTCCCCTGAGATCAGGACCACGAGGCTCAGCTGAGGCCTGCAGGACCTGAGTCAGTGGGGTTGCAGGCTCAGTCACTGAGCCTGGGGACACCCCACGCCACCTTGTCCTGGGCTCCCATGAGCTACCTGCCATGGCTTACAGTGGTTACACACACTGCCTGGTGGCACAAGTGGCAAGGGGTCAAATTGGAAAAGCCCTTTAAGAGGCATAGAATTAAAGAAAACTGAAGCTGGCCACAAAACAGGCTGACTGCATCCCTCCTTGGCTTCCTGAGGGTGTGGGGGCTACAGGGCCTCCCTCTACATTTCCATAGAGACCAGCACTGAATGATCTGGGAAGGAGCGTGGTGCCCTCACAAGGCAGGAGATGGTGGCACATGGGGAGCAGGAGACACACTTGACAGTCTAGTCTAGAATGGTTTCCAGTGCCTCTGTCTCCAGCCTCACTTCCCCCCCAGGGAAAGGAGTATTTCCCCCTTGTCCTGGACAGTGAGATGGAGCCCTGGGAAGCTGGGAACTAAGTCAAGGGCTTCGTGCATCCATGAGGGTCTTTATGAGGTGTGATCAAAAGTGTGATGCACACTGCTGCTCAGCACCGTTCCACACAAAGGCAAGCTGGCAAAACAGGACACGGTGTTCTCTCCACCTTATTCACTGGATCCTCCCCGAAGTCAAATGACTGAATAAAATGAATTTATTTGAGACATTGAGGCAGCCAGGACAGCATAACTGAAGACCCTCAGGAAAGAGGACTCCAGAGTTGCTGCAGACAGTGGCAAGTCCAACAGGCTGAGTCTGTTCACAGAGAGAGGGAGGGCTTTGAGGGGGACTCATAGGAATATGTTTTTACTATGATCATTTCTAAAAACTTAAACATTTGTCACTTTTTAGCATACCCCATATGTGCCTCGGATAATGGAGAGGTCCTATATAGCCTGTGGTTTGTAACTGTCAATGTCACAGATGGCACCAGACAAAAGATACAGGGATATTAGGGGCATGATGGCCCAAGTGTGGAAGCTCCCAGGGGACAAGTTCATTGTGGGTAGTCACCTCTTCCTTCTCAGTCACAGGAAGGACAAAGTGATGTGCCAGGGCCCAGGGATCTGGGGCCGGAGCACCATATCTGCAGAGACAGTTTCTGGTGAGCCTTACCAGTCTTGACATTCAGCACGCTGGAGATGTTGGCACCACAGCCCTGGTAGCTGGTCCTCACTGTGTATAGCTCCCCGGCGTCCAGCCCTGATAACCTCAGGGCCAGGCCACTGGTCCAGGTGCTCTGGAGTAGCTGCTCACCCTGGTATACCTGCACATGGAAGTCACGGCTCCGGGAGGCATTCATGCTCCAGGACACCTGGAAGTCGCTGCTGGTGACGTTGAGGGCCACATGGTCCTGGATGGGAGGACAGTCTAGGAAAGGAGAGAGGAGGGAACTGCAGAGCTGATCCTCCCCACACTTGCTTTTTCACAATTAAGAATCAAACCACTGGTTTGACCAGACTCACTTCTCTCTTCTGGAAACCCACTTTGGCAGTCAGCTCCAGGCTGCTACAGATGAGGGTATGTTTTGATGAAAGAAGGAGAAAGCATAGCCAAGTCCAAGATAGGATCACAGCTCCATCCACCCCCAGCCAAGCGGACACAAGGCCTACCCACACATGCCGAAGTCTATACCGTGTGCATGCAGAGCCTCTCTCTGAGGGCACTGTTTGGTTACCAGAGTGTCAACATCCTCTGGGGAGACTGACATGGCATCTCACACAGCACTTGTACCAGTAGTGGCGCCTAGGGCTGCACCCACACTTGGTCATTGTCACCTATACCGGCTGCTCACTGACTGACCACACTGCACCAATGGCCCTGGGGGGATGAGGCCTGAGCATCTGGCTGGGTCTCCCACAAGGCCCTCAGTGCTCTACTATTAACATGCAAGCTGAGGCCAGACATGGTGGTGCCTACCTGCCATTCAAGCGCTCAGGAGCTGGGGGCAGGAGACAGTGTAAGCCTGGGATGCATAGTGACAGCCTGCCTCCAAGAAAAAAAAACCCAAGCTGTAGGCCTCACGCTTGGCCATCCTGTGTTCTGGGATGCTGCTAGAATGAGAGCTCTATTTTGGAGGAAAAATCTGGCTCCCTACAGGGATACAGAAGTAGAAATTACTAAAAAAAAAAAAAAGTAGGTGGCTCTCAGTCCAGATACCAGAACGTGTGTGTATCAGAGTGGCAGTTCTACAAAAAGAAAAAATTAATGAAGAACTTTTAAAAAAATCTTCTATAAAACCATAGTAAAGAAGAAATAATTTCAAATCACATGGTTTCCCCAAGCCTTTCTTGTCAGGGCTCACAGGATACACACTTTCTAGTACTGTGAAAACACACTGTCTTTCCAAACACATGTATATACTTTCTCAGGAAAAAAAACTAAAACAAATAAACAACTATAACAAATCAGTGCAGGGCTGGTGAGGTTGCTCAGCAGACTAAGTGCCTACTTAGGCAAGTGCAGGGACCCAGGTTCAATCCCCAGCACCACAAGCCCCACCCCCTGCACACTGAGCTGGTAACAGAGACCAGGTGTGAAGGCCGTGCCTGTAATCCCAGCGCTGGGGAGGCTGAAAACATGAGGATCACCATGAGTCTGAGCTGCGCAGTGAGACCTTGTACCAGATACATTAAAAAAGAATAAACCAATGCAACTGATTCCCCTTTTAGCCCTCACTACTGGAGGTTCACAGGCTCAGCGCCTAGTCACAGTCCTGCAATCAACGCAGCCCATGTCTCCTCCTTCTGACCAGGCACCAAGCTATCTTTCATAAAGCACCTGCGTGTCTGGTTCCCCATGGTGAGCCCCTGCAGACCTGCCTCGGGGCACATGGGAATGAATTACTGGAAGCCCACAACCCCTCTGCCTCAGAGAAACAGGAAGGACAAAGCCTTGATTCTGCTTGTTCTTATATTCTCCTGCATGTCACAAAGATAGGCACAGACACAGCTGTTCACACACCAGGACATTTTCCTCTGCAACAAGGAATGTGGAATGGGCTCCAATCAAGAGGCTGGCCTGACATAGCGCCTCACCCCAACTCCACAGGATGCCTAGGATCAGAAACCTGGCTTCTAATAAGCAGGCAGCTTCCTCCAGGCCTCGACAGCACATGTGGCTCAGAAAGGAAGTCAGTGCTGCAATCTTCCTTCCAAAATTCTGTAGAATTGGATGTGGTGGCCCACACCCCAGCACTCAAGAGGCTGAGGCAGGAGGAGTGCCATGAGTCTGAAGCCAGCCTGGGTTAAATAGTGAGCTCAAAACCAGCCTGCACTACCTAGTAAGACTGTCTCAAAAACCAAAAAAAAAAATCTGCTGAAAATGCCAACAGTTCTATCTCTATGCCACAAAGCCACATGACAATGAACTTGAGTTCACATTGGTGGAGGAAGGACAGTGGGACACACCCAAAACAGAGGAATGGGGTGAAGGACACCTCTCACATTAAGGACTGAGCAGCAGCTTAGATCTCTGTCCTGGGTATGTGACACTGTTTCTTTGTTAGACTCTGACACAGCACTGGCATGAGACAGCAAGCAGCCTGTCCCTGTTATGGGCCACAAGAAAGAGTATTTTAAGGATGTCTCTGAGCAGGGCAGAATTAACACAGAAAAGTGCCCTCAGCACTGGAAAGGGATAGAGAGGAGAACATGGGGAAGGGGACTCAGGGCTAGAGTTGCAGCGCATGAGCCAGCTCTTTAACCACATGTGTTTTCTGCTTAAATTAAGCTTTCAAGCCAGGTGTGGTGGCACACACCTGTAATCCCAGCATTTAGGAGGCTAAGGCAGGAAGATTACCACAAGTCCCAGGCCAGCCTGGGCTACACGGTAAGCTCAAGCCCAGCCTGGACTACATAGTAAGACCCTGTCTCAAAACTCCAAAACTAATTACACCAGTAAGTGCTCTACCTGCTGGGCTGAGGCTGCAGAGCTGGTATGTCATGGCCTATAAGACTCGAGGCAGGGTGGTCATTTATCTGCAGGTTCTGCAGCTCGGACCAAGCTCAGGCCCTTCCCTCTAAAGAAATCCATCTCCTGGAACAGCACTGCTACCTCTGGATATCAGTGTGGCTTCCTCTCCAAGGCGGACCTTGAGGAATTTGCAGTGACCTTAGTCACTTTTTAGTCTCTGAGACACTTGCCCAGCACTATCATGTGAAAGGCGGAGACTCCACTCTGGTTCACAGTGTGTGGGAGGTTCAGTCCATGCTCAGGTGACTCCAAGTCAGGTAGTGGGGCTGAGGGGACGGGCAGAGGAGAACTGCTCAGGGAGTGGGGAACAGAAAGTGGAGTGAAGGGAAGAGCCAGGGGGAGACGGACCCTCCAGGCCATGCCCCCAGTGCCAGTCTCCTAACACTAAGCCGCTTATGCCCCCATCACCAAGTACCTTCCAAGTCCCCTCCTATGATCCAGTGAGTCTTTAGGGAACATGCAGATCTAAACCACACTAGCCATGTCCACCTCCAGTCACTTCTGACATACAACAGTGGTGACTTCAAGTGGCACTGGATTATGCTGAGCAACTGCTCTGCCCTGACTCAGTCACTAACCCTGGAAATGAGTTCACAGCCACATCAATGCCTCATAGGCAGAGGGAAACATCCCCACCAGTGTCACCTATAACAGAGACACAGCCAGGGAGCCATGAAGCACTGCGCGTGATATGTACGGCATGCTCTACCCAGGACCTGGGCAACAAGGTCACAGCTACTGCTCTCCCAGGCTTGCAATGCCCAGGTGCACTACTCCTCCTAGTCCTGCCATAATATTTGCAGAGGCTCTCTGACAATCTCATTTTTTAGAAAACAAAATTGAGGCTCTGAAAAGCCAGGCTGTAACAACTCAGGACAAATTCACTTGTTTTATTCCTCCCTCTACCTATGGCTGGGATAATGACTTCCAAAAATAACAGGACCTTGTCTCTGGGACTCTTAGGGAAAACGGTCTTTGCGGGTATGATCAAGTTAGGGATCTGAGATGTGAAGATTGTCCTGTACAATCTGAGGTGCAAAGTCCAACCCCAAGTGTCCTTATAAAGGAGCAGCAGAGGAAGCATGGGACACACATAAAATAGGGGGTTCTGTGACAAGAGCATACAGAGTACAGAAACTGGCTGTGAAGATGGAGAAGGGGCCTCAAGTCAAGGGGCACTAGAGGCAGGGACAGAGGCCGTGCAGCCCTGCCTGAGCCTTGATGAGCGGCCCACGATCCCTGCTGACACATTCCTGCTCTTTGCACCTTGAGGTTGGCAGTGCTTGGTCACAGTGGCCGCAGAACTCTCATGTGCCTGCCAAGTCTTACATTTCCAGAAAGCTACCTCAAGGCTCCGCGACACAACTTTGGGTAGATTTTCCTTGTATTGTATTGTAAAACTGAGTATCTTTTGATATATTCAGGCTAATTTTGTTTTTGTAGGACACATATGTGTGTGTGTGTGTGTGTGTGTGTGTGTGAGAGAGAGAGAGAGAGAGAGAGAGAGAGAGAGAGAGAGAGACTGACTTTTGGGGACTGAACTCAGCACCTTCACATGATCTTTCTGGCTCTTTTCTTATTTTTCTACTTTGAGGCAGGGCCTGGCTAAGATGCCAAGTTGCCTAGGCTGACATTGAACCTGCAGTTCCCCGGTCTCAGCCTCCTAGAATGCTGGGATTACAGATGTGCACCATGATGCACAACTGAAACATTTTGAAATCAGAACAATTCCTTCCACCTCTGACTCCATGTTTCAGGACAAGCTCCTTGAAACCTGGTTTGCGGTCTTCATCAGCCAGGACCCCTCTTCTGGTCACTCTAGCTTTCAGTGTCCTTAAAGTGTGGCTCTCTAAACAAACACTTAGTGCGGGAGCCAAGGGCCACGGCAGTGCGCATCACCCTCACGCCCAGGCACCGAGCCATTTCTCCCTGACACTCTAGATCCTATGCTTAGGGACACAGACCCGAGATCTGATGTTTCTCAGGGTAGAGTGCATCAGAGCCCTCGCCTCAGTGGCTCTGGGCTTGTTTCTCTCCCTGGCAGCCCTGACCTGTCTCCCATTTAGCAGGAGCCAGCTGGGGACACTGCCTTTGCCATGACTGTGGACTCTCATCTTTTTTCCCCTGGGCCTGCCTGACACCATCCCTGGGAAGGTGGAGACTCTGAGTGGGACGGGAGCCAAGAACTGACATTCACATGAAACTGATCCCATCTGGACACTCACATGAAACCATCAGAGCAGAGGGCATGGACTTGGGGATGCCCAGCCTGGCCTCTCACACTAGCACCCATGCCCTGCCAGCCCCAAGAGACTTCTTACAGAGCTGAAAATCTTCACTCCAGGGGAGTGTACAGCCCCCCAATCTGTCCACTCCTGCAGCACAAAATGCACACCAAGAAGTGTTGCTTCTCATTTCTGACCTGTGCAAGGACTGAACTGCCTGTGTGTATTTAATTGGGTGACTAATTTCACAGGAAAAATATCTGAAGTTTGTGCTGTATTTTCCAAGAACTTGTCTCTCTAAGGCATTCCAGCGGATTGCTCATTTCTATTAGCATTTCAATTTAAAACACATGCTGCTCCCTTTGCAGTGTGCAATCGGAATTCACCCTGAATCTTCCATCTGGAAACTGGACCTGGCTGTCTGCACTGCTGGAAGTGTGGCTGGGTCTCGTGTGGCTGCCTTGCTTGTGACAGCAGCCAGCTAGCAGGCCTTGGTCTGGGCAACGGCTGTGTCTCATGCCCTGGGGTGTACGGCTGAGATTGGCTGCTGGAGAAAAAGCCTAACATTTCTTAAGAGTTCCAGTGATGCTAAAAATGACTGAATCTGATCTGTATTCCCAAAAAAGAGCCAAGATCTTCACCCTGAAGTCTATAGATTTCAGAGGCCATGGGTGGGAGCAGGCTCCACCATACAGATTGCAGGAAGGTGGGGGGGGGGGGGAAGGAGGTGCACGACCCAGGTAGACCTTCCAGTCTCAGGCCACCACACCACAGGCTCACTCTGTGGCCAGGGCTGAGCTGTTGGCTGCCTTTTATTTTCTTCTAACCCTTGGAGATCTAAAGAATGGTGACCACTCAGTGGTTACTATTTCTTGTCGTGTGTTGTCCATCAAATAGCTGTGCTTTACATAACACTGCCTTGGTCAATGGTGACCGCATGTGCTTTGGTGCCCATGCCACTGGGCCTGAGGGCTTCTGGCTATGCCAGGTAGGCCTGGACAAACACACTTGGTGACATTTTTGCAGCAGCCAACTCCCCCAACTGTGTGTGGCTCACAATGTGGGAGTCAGGTGGCTGTGGGAGCCTGTTGTTATGCACTGGGGACCCATTTGGCAGTGAGCCAGGGTGAAACCCCTTCCCTGTAAGCCCTTTTATAGGGAAAAGAACATGCAGATCAATTATGAACGAGTTCAACCTGGGCATTCTCTAAACCACATCCTGATGTTATAGTCAGCGTCTTCATAGCAGAATGCTGACTGCAGCAGGCACATGCCCACAGGGAAATAGCTGAGGGTACTATGTCACTGCTGTAGGACAGACACCGCTGCTGCTCCACCATCAAAAACCACCATTGTGAGCACCCGGTTGCTTCCTGAACACTTCCTCTGACACAGAGGAGTGTAAAGAAGGTGAGATGCTCAATTATACCTCCAGTAGGATTTAAAAAAGTAAAAACCCATGTGGAAGAGGAAGGTACCACAGCTCACTAAATATGATAAATGGTACCCATGACGTAGGTAGGCGTATTTGAGAGAAGGGACAAGTCTATCCAAGCCCTAGCTGATAACCAAGGTGGCTGCTCAGTGCTTACCAGGCAGAGTGTTTACCCAAAGTGTGTAGGCAGGGCACAGGTGCAAATCATGAACCAAGCAAGAGGGACCAGTGTGTGAGTGGAAGGAATTTTAATACGATACTCCAGACTTGTAATTGAAAACTTAGGAGCTGTTTGTTTCCAAAATTTTCCATGCACTATTTTGATCATCATGAGAAAGTGAAAATGAGGCAAGGAGGTGACCACTGTACATAGTAACATTTCTCTGTAAGTCCCCTAAGGCAGGTGCCACTCACACATGCCCAACACACCAGAGAGACTCTTCTGTCTAGGTGCCCCTACAGGCAGCTAATGACACCTCACAGAGCAGGATGGCCCCAGCTCTTTCTGTGCTTGAAGCATAAACAGAAAGGTCCCTCACACCTCTGGAGATGACAGGGCCATCCTGCAACAGGATGTGGCCCATGTCTGGCCTGAGAGTAGTTAAGGTCTACACTCACAAGTTCCTCTGTCTGCAGCACCTGGCCCTGAATGTGACACCAAATACATGTTTGCGTATGGAAGCACCATGCAAGAGAAGTTGGCCAGGAGCCCTGAGCCTCCCAGAGAGGCTAGTGCCCACAGTGAGCAGGAACATGCGGCCCTTGTGGGAAGAGGCAGAAGTCTCTGTGATCCCCAGCATCAGGCCCAGAAAGGACCCCGGGTTGTCCCCACCACCCCAGAGCCCAGCATTACCTTTGTCCATTTGGTTCAGTGACTGGGGAGGTGAGGTCAGCTCCTGGGGGCTGACACACTGGTAGGAGCCCTCAAGGTTCAGACACTGCTGCCCCCTGGAGCAGGCATGCAGCCCGTTATAGGCACATTCGTCCACATCTGCAGAAGAAGAGGCAGGTGAGACTCCATCTCAACTCCTCCCTCATCCTCAACCAGTGCACCAGTGGCATGTGTTGCAGACATGAAGTGATGGCCCGAGGACACACCTGAAGCACTGAGCTCAGATGAAGCCGCTCTGTGCCCAGGATAAAGAAAGCACAGCAAGGTCACTTGACAGCTGTATCTGTGCACATGTGCAAACAAGCTCCTATGTCCCCAGCACAATCCTAGCCCCTTCCCTGGGCCCAAATGTGTGACTCTCAGTTCTCTACCTATGATCGCTTGTCCTTATGCAGTGTTCCCACCTCCTACAGGTGAGATGGACAGGACCTCCACTACCAGGTGAAGGGCTCAGTCTGAACAGGCAGGACAAGGCTCTTTCCTTAGCCCCTACAAAACTTTAGCCTGGTCTCTAGCTCTTGGAGGAAGGCAAATGCCATCCTCAGACTGCAAATGGCACCACCATGTGTAATCTGCAATGTCACAAACCAAGAACAGCACCTGCTGGGAGCAGCATGCTGCACCTGCAGAGGACTGGCAGAGCACATGGCCCCAGCTTCTGGCTCCTGCACTCCAGGGGCCACACTGTGCTACAGTGGCAGAGCTGAGCTGCTGCCATGGAGGTCATGTGACCCACAAGGTCCTCAGCAAAGATGGATGCCAACCCTGCCATGGAGCAAAGCAAATCTAAACAGACCAGCCGGGTAGTTTCTTGCAGGAATAAGGCCATGTCTGTGTGCTTGGGCAGGGACTGATTAACCCATATCCCTCGCCCTGCACTGGATTTCCCTGCAAACTCAAGCCTGGCTGGCCTCGGAGTCCACTTGCACCTGGGCTGCCAGACCCCCATTGCAGGCCCACAAGCGGGACAGACCTTGCACCTGGATGCCGATCACTTCGCACACGCGCCTCATGATGTCATTCAGCATGGCAGAGACACTGGCCACTGTTAGCGTTTGAGGCAGACCCAGCAGCAGCCTTGACATTGTGGAAGAAGGCTCCCCACCAGCAGAGTCCAGGTAGTGGACACTGGAGTCCAGTGGCTTCAAGGCACTTACCACCTGTGAAGCCAGAAGGAGGGCATCAAACAGGGGCAGTGCCCCCACTTCAGACAGACCGGAAGGCTGAGGTCAGGAGCTGCAGCCTGTGGGCACAGATGCATACACACACTGTCTGACTCTATAGAAAGAGCTGTGCTAGTGTCTGCAGCACAAGCACCCCACAAAAGTCCTGCAGGCCAGAGCCACCTAAGCCTTTCTCAATACACAGTGCCCCTGAGCAAGGCTTGCACACTGCGGCCCTAACCCCTGGCAGCTTGGCATGTGACTTTATTTGGAAATAGTTTGCTGTAGATGTGGCAAGATGATCTCATTAGGATTGGCCCAGATCTAGGACTGGTGTCCGTACACAAGGGGAAACTCCAAGGGAGGGAAGATGCATAGGAGGACAGCTGTCCCAAGATGCTGGGAGAGGCCTGGATTCCCCCAAAGGAGTGAGCCCTGCTGGGATCTTGATTGTGGATGTTCTAGTCCCAGCACCATGGGTCAGTCAATTTCACTTATCCTGGCTAGTGGCTCTCTGCAGTGGTGACTGCAGGACATTCAGACAGTGGTCACCCCCAGGACCCTTAAAGGCCCCACAGCTCTTCCAGGCCAAAACTCCAGATCTTTAGAGCTATGAACAGAGGAAGGGGAACCAGAGCTTGAGGAGTGGCATCCCAGTGGGTCCACATTAATGATCCCCTCTCCACGTCACCTGCTCCTCCTAGCCTGGGAAAGTGCACCGTGGAAACCGCATGGCCAGCTTGGATTCCCAAAATCAAATCAGACTTTGCAAAGCAACCAGGGTCTCCACAGAGAAATGGACGGTGGGGGTGGGAATTGAGAAGGTAGTGCGGAGGTCAACCTGGCCATTTGGGAGCCTTGGCCCTGGAAGGAGGAAGGAGATGGCACCTGCCACTGCTGGGACCCTCGTGGGGCAAATTTGCTCCCGGGATAAGAAAGCATAGGAGGAGGCAGTGGTGAACAGCTCTATCTCAGACCTGTCAGGAGCCATGGTAAGCTCTTCACAAGAACCATAAACAAGACAGCACTGTCTTGGGCAGGATTATGGTGAATTTATATACACTGGAAAAAGTGTCTAAGTAACAGAGAGCTTAAGTCACTAGTCCAAGGTCACAGAGCAGATGAGGAGCAACACTGGGATTTGCACCTAGAATCCTGTTCTTACTTACCAGTAGAACAGTCCCTCAAGAAGCTAAGAGTAGAAATTGCTCTGGGTGGTGAAAGTTAGCGAGGTTCCTGGGCAAAGGCGAGCTATAGGGAGCCTCTCAGGCAGGGACCTTCACAGTGGTCAGGTCCCGACATAGAAACTGGAACCAGGTACACTCAGGTCCTAGAACTCCCTGAGCTCATGCAGGTGGAGCAGCAGATCCACAAGGACAGACTACTACCCAGGGCCACATGGTGGCCTTGACAAGCTGGCCACACTGGGAGTCCCAGGATTGACAGTGATGCTGGTACTGGGGACATTTCTGGCTCAAGAAGTGTGGGTAACCTCCCTGATCAGTGACTCTTAGCCAGACAGCTTTGCCACAGAGACAGAGAAGATGCCTGGAGGCTATTACAACTGGGGGATGCTGCTGACCTCTGCAAATGCCCCCCTCCCCCCCCCCCCACGCAAGGGGCTGCTGCATGGACAGTGTAGCCTGGGGGCTCTCTCCCACCCCTGTCAGGATAGAGCAGAATTCCATGGGGAAGCAAGAGTTCCAGGAGCTCAGGGTGGCAGGGTGAGACATGTACCGGTACCCTGAGGCCTGCACACACCAGGTGTGTCCCCAGAAGCCCCCAACAGTGTGTTGTGCTCTGACTGCTCATGGCCTGCGTCTCCCTGTAGCTGAGTGTTTCTAAGCATTCCAAGCATTCAGAGTGGGGCACTACTAGAGGCCTGCTTGCAGGACCTCCCTTCCCACAGTGCCCCCTTTCCCACAGTACCCTGGGTCCCTGGAGCAGCCTCTGGGAGGAGCACAACTCAAGTCGCACCTACCAGGGAGCAGAGCAGACGTGTGTGGTTCTGCAGCTCAGGGTCCACTCGCCGCAGATCCTCAAAGTCCATCTTCACCCGCACAGTCACATTGTACCAGCCCATCGGATGGCCCTCTGCTGTGGCAGCCACATCTGGAAGGTAAATGCAGACAGGGACCACTGGGATAGGACAGGGTCACCAGGGGCCACCAGGCAAGGGAGACAACTGGCCTGGGAGACAGGAGCCCATAATACCGGCAATGGGCAATGGAGGGTCCGTCCCCAGGTTGGGCAGCTACTCCCTCCCTTCTTGAAGCCACTAAGACTTGTGGACCCCAGTCTGTGATGGAAAAAGGGACTGTCCTTGACCAGAGGGAGGTCATTTATCCAGTAACCCTGTCACAGTGGAATGTGACATGGATGTCCATAGTTGCTATACACTTGCCTGTTATTTCTGTTATTGTAATCAAATAGTACAATGTATATAATATTAGATACTACATAATGGAATATTGTGTGTAACAATTATGGAATATCACATGAAACATATTAGACATCATATTTCATAATGTGCAGTTTTTTTTTTTTTTTTAAGACCTTTTCTTTTTTTTTTTTTTTTTTTTTTTTTTTTTTTTTTTTTTTTTTTTTTTTTTTTTTTTTATTTATTTATTTGTTTGCTTGTTGTGTTTGTTTGTTTCTTTATTTATTCATTTTGTGGCTGGCTCAGCCTGCCCTGGTGGTGGCGCTGGCGCAGCATGTGGTGCCGGGGATCGAACTGCAGTCCCCGCAGTTGCCTGAGCCCTCC
>PVKN010016914.1:0-17616 GCA_004027915.1 Capromys pilorides | reverse complement strand
ATTAATTCCTGCTCTGCTCTTTATTATTTGTAGACTGACTTCTTTGCCGTTTAGGCCTGACTTGTTCTTGTTTTTCTAAGAGCTTGAACTTCAGGATAAGACTGTTTATTTGGTCTTGCATTGTTTGAGAATTTACCACTATAACCTTTCCTCTTAAAACAGCTTTCGCTGCATCCTACAACTCCTAGTATGTTTTATCTCGATTTTCATTTGATGGTAAATATTATATAATATCTTCTTTAATTTGGCCTGTGACCCATGGATTGTTCAGGAGGGTGGTATTAAGTTCCATGTGGTAATGATGTTTTGATGTTTCTTATTTCAGTAATTTCCAGCTTTATTGCTGTATGGTAACATAATATGCATCGGATAATTCTAATTCTTTTGCATTGTCTTAAACATGCTCTATGTGCTGGTATATCATACATTTTGGAGAAAGACCCACTTGTAGGTTAGAAAAATAGGTATTCTGATGTTGCTATGTGAAACACTGTATAAAGGTCTACTATGCGCATTCTTTCACAAGTTTGGATACAGTTTTGTTGCTGATTTTTGCTTTGTTGATCTATCTCTTTAAGACAATGGGCTTTTAAAGTCTCCCATTACAATTGTGTTATTGTTCATTTGATTATTCTCGTCCATTGAAATATGTCTCATGTAGTTCTGTGCCTCTATGTTGGGTTCACGTACATCTATGACTGTTATCTCTACCTCTGGCAGCTTTCCACTAACAATTATGCAGTGACCTTGTTTATCTTTTAATTATGCTTCATTTGAAGTTCACATTATCAGCAACAGTACCCCTGTTTTCTTCTGAGTTCCTGTCAATGGGTATTGTTACCCATTATCTTAGTTACTCTTCTCTTGTTGCTGGGACAAATACCTGACACTCAAAATGAAGGAATGAAAGGTTTATTTAGCTCACAGTTACTGGAGGTTTCAGTTCATATTCAGCTGGCTCCAGGGCAGAGCAGCACATGACAGAGGGCAGCCTTTCATGGTGGCAGCTAAGAGCAAGAGGGCAGGAAGAGCTAGCTGCTCAAACAGCTAACTTCTCTTTCTCCCTTGTAACTGGACTAGTGTTTCAAGAAACGGAGTATAATAAACAGGGCCCAGGGAGAGCTGTGGTCTGTTGCTGAAAATCCCGGAAAACTAGAATAGGAGAGTCCTGGAAAGCTGGAACTCCAGGTGATGGATGGCAGCTTCACCTGTGGGCTCTCTGTTTGTTGCTTTCTGTCTTGCTTGAAATGCTGTTGGTTGGCCCCTGGTTGAACCTGATGATAGGGAAGGGATGGAAGTTAATGGAGATCGTGGTCCTGCTTGTGACTAAGCACATGGTCCTCCTTTGCTGAAGTGATTATGCACGAGATCACGCTGACTACCCTAAATAAAGCTGATTTGCTTTATTTAGGGATGAATCTCAGTGAGTCCTCTGAGCTACCTTCATCTGGTCTTCTCATTCCTTTCAGCACTGACACATAACATTACAACACTCCCTTACATTGAAATGTAAATCACCTGCCCCAGGGGAGGTGCAGCACCCATTTCCACAATAATCAATTACAAATTCCAGAAGCCACCCCATGACTGCCTGAGGCTTTGAGGAGACACCTCTACACAAACCATAACACTCATCATTTGACTTTCAGTCCATGAATTTCATTTTGAGTTAAATGTGTTTCTTGTATACAACATATTATTGGATTTTATTTCTTGATCCACTCTGCACGTCTGCTTCTTTTCATTGGTAAGTTGATCCCATTTACATTGATTGTTATAAATGATATGTATTGGCTAATCTTTGTCATGTTATTTTCCTGCTGTGGGCTCCCTAATTTTCTGTTTGATTTTTTTCTCTGTTTGGTGGTTCCTTTCTGTCATTGTTCTTGAAATTTTGGTCATTCCTGTCTCTTTCTAGAATATTAATCAGTACTCTTTCTAGGGTTAGTTTGGTGAACATGAATTTCTTCTGTTGCTCTTTGTCATGGAAGTATTTTATCTCCATTAAATTTGATTGACAGTTTTGCAGGGCACATCAGTCTGGGTTGGAAGTTATTTTCTCTCAGGATGTGAAATACTTCACTCCAAGCTCTTCTTGATTTAATGGTTTGTGTTAAGAAATCTGACATGCTTCTGATGCAGTTTCCATTATTGATGATTTGATTCTTTTCTCTAACAGCTTTTAATATTTTGTTGTTTTGCTCAATTTCTGGGATCTTGATTTTTTTCTAGGTGTAGATTTGATTTTGGCTAACTGGAGGTCTATAAGATTCACTTCTCTGTATGTCAGACTCTTTTCCCATGCTTTGGACATTTTCTGCTACAACTTCTGCATATAATCTTTTTATATTATTTGAACTGACACCTGTTTTGTTGACATTTATCAATCTTATAATGTTTGTCTGTGCATTATTTTGTAGTTGCTCAATTGGTATTTCCTGACTCATTATTTTTAAGAGATCTTTCATTTCATATTCACTAGCTACAATATTGTCTTCAAGGTCTGAATGTCTATCTTCAGTTTTGTTCAAGCAGTTTTTGCCAGTTTTCAATGGAATTCTTAATTTCCTGACTATATGTTTCAATCTGTTTCATGCATTCTCTTTCTTGTATTGTTCATGCAATGGTTCCATATGTTTTTCTATTATCCTCTATTTTTTATCTATGCCTTCTTTAGATGTGGTGAGTAATTCTTTCATGATAGTTCTCATTTCTTTTTTGATACGAGAGATTATTTCTCATCTGATTTCTTCCATAATGTGATGTAGTTGTTTCTTCACTTCAGTTGCTATCATTTCATAATTTTTAGATGTGTTACTTACAAGTTCTTTTGTGTTCTTGTCTCTTGGACTTGTTCTAGGTATGCTTGAGGTCTGAAATTGCCTTTTGCTCCTTTGTTTTCACATTTTTGAAGCTCCCAGTATTCACCCAGACTCAGCAGTGATTAGAAGGAGGGAGATGCACCAATCAGCATGGCTTCACTATCAGTGGTAAAGTAGGGTAGCCTGATCAAATCTCTTGCTATGTAGGGTTCAGAGTAGCTTCCACCATGGTAAGTGAGGGGGATAAACCAAAACTCAGGAAGGCTGCAAGGCTGATAAGGGTGGGCCAAAGCTCTGCAAGGCTCTCTCAGTGGTTGGAGAGGCAGTGTTGGGCTCACTAAGCCTGTCTCAATCAGTGGAGTGGCAGGGCAGGACTCACTCTGTCCCTAGGACTGTCTGATGTCAACCTGCCTTCTCTGATGGTGCAAGAGGTGGCTGCACATCAGCAAAGCTCTAGCGCTGGTGGTGGACACAGGCCAGACTCACCAGGTCACTGTAGCTGTTCAGTGTCTACCTGTCTTCTGTGATGGTGGGCTAGGCCACCATAGGTCCACAAAACTATTACCTATTAAATTTTTATTACATTATCAATTTTATTGGGTGATATCATGTTATTTCGAGTTTTTATATTTTGTTGCTTTAGTTTGGCAATTTAACTATGCCTAGGAATCTGTCCATTTCTCTGTGATCAGAGAGTAGGCATGGAATGATTTCAATTCTGCTACATTTATTTAAACTTGTTTTGACAACTAACACATGGTCTATTTTAGAGACTACCCCATGGGCAGCTTAGAAGAATGTGTATTCTGATGTTTTGGGATTGAACACTATGTAGACATCTACCAAGTCCTTTTGTTCAAAGGCTTAGTTTAATTCTAGTATTTGGTTTTTGTTTTCTTATCTAGTTGATCTATTCGTGAGAGTAGGGTATTAAGTTCCTCCACTATAACTGTCCTAGTGCTCATTTAGTATTTCATGTCTGTTAGTATTTATGTTATGTAGTTGGATATAGCTGTGTTGGATATAAATATTTATGATTTTTACCTTTTTCTCTTAAAATTTTCATCTCACAGTTACATAGTGATGCTCTTTTTGTCTTTTAATCACTCTTGGTTTAGACTTCCCTATGTTTATGGACAGAACAGCTACCCCTCCTTCTTTCTGAGTTCCTCTGGCATGGAGTATTCTTTCCAATCCTTAGACTTTCAGTCTATGTATTTCCTTCTGAGATAAATGTATTTCTTGTATAGAGCATATTGTTGGATTTTGTTTCTTTTTTTATATTATGGCCCACCCAGCCTGCCCTGGGGGTGGGGCTGACACAGCATGTGGTGCCAGAGATGGAACCACGGTCCCTGCGGTTGCCTAAGCTTTCCTAAGCACGAACTTTAGACTGCTAAGTCACCTCACTGGCCCATGGATCTTGTTTCTTGATTCATTCTGCCAGTCTGTTGCTTTTGATTGGTGAGTTGAGAGCATTTCCATTGATGGTTATAACTGATATGTATTCATTTTACTTTTTCACGTTGTTTTCCTGTAGTTTGCTCTATTTAATTGCTTACCTTGCCTAATGACTTCTTTCTATTGGTGTTCATGTGTTTGTGATCTTTGTCATTTGTTTCTAATATGTTCTTCAGAGCATTTTATATAGCTGGATTGGTGTCATAAATTTGTTACATTTCCCTGTGTCATTGATAGGCTTTACTTTATAAGTAATATGTTTATTTTATCTAGCTGCTTTTAATACTTTGTTTTTGCGCTGAATTTTTGGAATCTTGATTATTATGCCTTGGTGTAGATTTATTTCTTTTATGGCCATTTGAAGTTTTATATATTTCATTCATTTGTATGTCAAATTTTTATCTACGTTTGAGAAGTTTTCTGCTATTATTTCTGTAAAGAGAAATGTCTCTTTTGCTGTACCCAGCTTTCTCACTTATTCCAATCAATCTTACAGTGTTCTTCTTTTCTTCATCCTGTAGTGTTGGATTGATTTTTTTTTGGTGGTTCCTTGCAACTTTTAAGCTATCTTTCTTTTGCTAGTCACTAGCCATGTTTCTGTCTTTTAGATCTGATATTCAGTGTTTGACATGGTTCAATCTTCTGTGCATACTTTCAGTGGAGTTTCTAATCTCTTGCATTTCTGTTTGGATCGCTTTCATTGATTTCATTTCTTGTCTGTGTTTAGCATTCATGGCTGTAATCATTTTCCCTGAGCTCCTCCATTTATTTATCTGTGTCTGCTTATTTTTTCTTGCACCTCAGAGATTATTTTTTCCATGAACTCTTCCATTTTTTATTTACTTCTGCTACTATCATTTCAGAGTTCCATTTGTTGGCTTCCAATTTCTTCTATTTCTTTGTGCTCTGCACTTATCCTGGGTAAACTGGATGTTTGTGATTATATTTGACTTCTATTTTTTATTTTATTTTGTTTTATTTTCTGAATTGACACTTTTAGATTTCCTATGTTAGCCTTATCTCTGGTGTAGAGGCTTCCTTAGGAGGTGTCTGTTCCTCCAAGTGTCTTCTAGGTGTAGATGGTGTTTGATTTTTATATCTATCCCAAGAATCTACCTTCCCAATATATTAATTAGGAGGTGTTGCTATCAATTTGACTTAGTGCCCATTTCTTTGGTGTTTTATTATGGTGATGGTTATGACTACTTCCAATTGCAATGTTGCCATACAGGGTATTGGGGGGAACTAGTTATAGTTATATCTATCATACATAGATTGTATGACATCTTGTTTAAAGCAATTTAGTTGGCAACAATAGTTTGTCATCCTGGCTGCTGCCAAACTCTGGTAACTATTAGTCTGATATCTATGAGTGTAGGAAGAAGGTTTACAGAAATATAGTCCAATTTATACCAGGAAGTCATATGCAATGATTTTCAACTCAGTGGAGTGATTTTACCCTGTTGTGGGCAGGGGCTTCAGGAGGTTAGGTGGTAGGATGGAGAGATAATGAGGTTAAATATAGCAGGAGCAAGGTTGGAGGCCACAGGATGATCATCCAAGTTTATAATTATAAGACAAGGAGCAAAAGATTGGAAGAGAAGGCCTAGGAGCTTTGAAGTGTACTAGAAAGTCAATGTTTCCTCACATGAAGGTATCATAAAGTGAGATAGTTGATCAAAGAGAGCAAGAGAGTGAGTAGAATAAAACAAAAACAAAGTTTAGAGATTATCTGTTGGCTTGTATTGCTAAAGTTTCACAGGATATTTACATCCCTCTATTTCTAACAGTCCATCATGTGCACTTTAGCCAGGTTCCTACTGTGCTGCTGATGTGTTTGTAGGTCTCCAGGTCCTGAGTCCCACCAATGAAAGGAGGAGAGAGGGGAAGATCTCACATTCTTCTCACCAGATGTGCTGTCCTGAGGCAACAGATGAAGCTATCTTTCTACTTTTGATGTCCTCTCTGATCAATTTTATCAGACTACTATAGTTTTCATTGCAGAGGCCTTTCACTCTATTGGTTATTTTAATTCCTAAGTATAGTATTTCATTGTTCTTGATGCTATTGTGAAAAGTATGATTTACCTAAATTCCTATTTGGTGAGTTTGTTGTTAATATATGGAAACCCTATTGATTTTTAATAGTACTTTGAATCCTATTACACTACTCTCTAATTGTTCTGGTTAATGTTTTGAGAACTATATTGAACAGTAATAGTGATAGCCATATCCTTGTCTCGTTCTTGCTTTTAAAGTGAAAGCTTTCAGCTTCTCTCCACTTAGTAAGATGTTGGCTGTTGGTTTGTCATTAAGATAGAGTTCTTTTATACCCATTGTCTTCAGGATTTTTGTATGAATGGGCATTGGATTTTATCAAATGTTTTCTGCAGCTATTGAGAGGAACATGTGGTTTTTGTCCTTGCTTCTGTGTTTTGTTTTGTTTTGTTTTGTTTTGTTTTGTTTTTTGGCACCAGGAATTGAACTCAGGACTTCACACTTGCAAGGCAGGCACTGTATCATTCAGCTATATCCCCAGCCCCATGTTTTTGTTTACGTGGTATTCTATATATAGTGACCTTTGCATATTGAACCTGCAGAGAAACTTTTGCAATTGTGTCTGTAGTCATGGAGAAAGACAAAAATGGGCTTTGAGGCATTTTGTTAGGTGAACAATGAAAAGACAAACAGTAAAGGAGTTTAGTTTATTGGTAGTATAGTATTGGTTGGGATATATATATATATATATTTCCAGAATCAGATGTAGGGAAGCCCACAGTGGCCATCTGCATGTGGAATGGATCCAGGAGCTGCTCAGTTCAAGAAGCTGGAAGCCATAGGATAAAAGAAATAAAAGATACAGTGGCTGCCCAAGACTGAAGGTCCGGAAGCTCCCTGGAGAGTTACATGTGTGAATCTGCCTTAAAAATTGAAGGAGCTTGAGTTGGAGGTCCACAGGTGATGGCAATAGCAGAGAGAGCGAGAGATTGAGAAAGCGAGAAAGAGCACAAGCACACAAGATAGCTCAGTGGACTTGTTGCCTGCTTAGGCAAGCGCAGGGACCAGGGTTCGATCCCTGGCATCACGGGCCATGCTAGTCCTGGCCCCAGCTGCGCTGAGCCAGCCACTGAGTACCTGCATGGTGGTGCATGCCTATAATCACAGTGCCGGGGTGGCTGAAAACAGGAGGATCACTGAATCCACCTTGCCTAGTGAGACCCTGTACCAAATACATTTTTAAAAAAGGAAAAGCACCTACTGTAGCAGAATGAAACATTTCAAATGCAGGCAGACGTCTTCCCTTCTTTCCAATCCACCTTAGCTGTAAGCCTGTAGGATGGTGGCACCTACGTCAACATGGGTCTCCCCCCTCAGTTTCCTGGTGCACATACCAACCATCTCTAGACACTCCCACAGACACACCCAGCAATGTGCTTTATGAACCAGCTAATGCCTGTTAATACATTCAAGGTGACAATCACCACTGCCATTATAGGGAGTGTTATAAAATAGTGCTCTGGTATATCTTATCATCATCTGAAAAAATTGACAACAAAGCGAAGTAGCAGTCAGTGATGTCAGGGAACACAGGATTTTAGAGGGAGGGAATATAGACAGAAAATAAAATTCTTGGACCAGTTTAAAAGTAGAGTAGCTTTCAATATGTAAAAGACCAGGGATTTTTGAGACAATCACACTCTTCCAATTTGAATACCTTCCCCTTGTGGAGTTGAATAGATTTGTTTTTTCTCTTTTGCTAGCCATTTAACATCTTATCCAGAAAGATAGGAGAAAACTTTCCTTTCTTTTTTACTGTTCACTGAAAAGAAGCATAAATTATTCTTTTTTTGTTTTCTGTTGAATTTTAGTAACTCTAAAAGTAATCTTCTTGGGGTTCTCATCACTTTTTAATTTATGCATTGGTACATCTTCCTTCCTATGGGTCTTTTTAAACACTTATCTATGAGGAAAATTCACCATGCTACCAATCTAATTCTGTAAATGTCTTCCTTTCGCTTTTATGTGGTCTATATTGTGGCAATAACTCCCAATCTCACACCCCAGGAAGTATATGAGCACTACAGTTAATCTCACTTTACAAAGTGAGCCATAGAATGCCTGTAAAACATGAGGGGACTTCAGACCTAAGGAACACATCACTTAGACTCTCACAAAGCGTAAATTTGATCATTCAATGTGCCGCGTGAATGCAACAGGGCTTCCAAATCCACTTCTACCACAAAACAATGTTCAATTGGTATTTTTAATCTTAGTTGAGGTCTTAGTAAGATGACTCAGTAACACCCACTCCAGGACAGATGGGGGCGCTGGAAGTAGATTCTGGCGAGTTATCAGCCACGGCAGAGATAGCCAGGAGGCACATCTAAAACAGTGGAGTTCTCCAGGGAGGAGTCCCTGTCCAGCCACTTGGTACATTCTGTACACACAAGCCCCTCCCTTGTCTGATTAATTCATAAAGATTTAACTTCATTAAGTAAGGGATGGGAAAAGGTGGGGTTTGATTCAGTGTTCGCAGCCTATGGCAGGCCAGCCCAAATCTGGCAAAGCAATGGGAGAACCAGGGAGGATAGAAAGGCGGGGAGAAGCGCTGGAGTGAAAGCGGGACTGACGGCAGCCAGGCCCGCCAATAGGCGGCTCTCCAGAGACGAAGCCGAAAGGGTAGGGACGCCGTCACTACTAGCACCACTGTCTCACAAGTTTCCCCTTGTGGATGAACGGCCCGAGCAATTCCGCCGCTCTCTGCACTAAGGGGCCCAGAGAGGTAGGCGGCGCAGACTCCGGACGGTGTTTCTGAGCTAGCGGAGAGGACAGGCGCCCGGCCTTATCAGGAGGGTCTGTGAAAGATGAAGGGCCGGCGGCGGCGGCGCCGAGAGTACTGTAAGTTCGCGCTGCTGTTAGTAGTGTACACTCTGATGTTACTGCTAGTCCCCTCAGTACTAGACGGTGGTCGCGACCAGAACAAGGGTGTTGGACACTGCCCTGGCCTGAAGCGCAGCCTGGGAGTGTGGAGCCTGGAGGCGGCAGCGGCTGGCGAACGCGAGCTGGGCGCCGACGCGCGGGCCGCCCCCGAAGAGAGCACCGGCCAGTCCCCAGGCAACCTCAGTGCCGTCGGGGAGGCACTGACTCGGGAGAAGCAACACATCTACGTGCATGCCACCTGGCGCACAGGCTCTTCCTTCCTGGGTGAGCTCTTTAACCAGCATCCAGACGTGTTCTATTTGTACGAACCCATGTGGCATCTTTGGCAGGCATTGTATCCAGGGGACGCCGAGAGCCTGCAGGGCGCGCTGAGAGATATGCTGCGTTCTCTCTTCCGCTGCGACTTCTCTGTGCTGGGGCTGTATGCGCCACCGGGGGATCCGGCCGCGCGAGCCCCGGATGCAGCCAACCTCACCACGGCCGCCCTGTTCCGCTGGCGGACCAACAAGGTAATCTGCTCGCGGCCGCTGTGCCCCGGTGCGATTCGTTCCCGCGCCGAGGTGGGGCTCGTCGAGGATAACGCCTGTGAGCACAGCTGCCCACCCATAGCGCTACACGCACTGGAGGACGAATGCCGCAAGTACCCGGTGGTGGTCATCAAGGATGTACGCCTGCTCGACCTGGGCGTGCTGGTGCCCCTGCTGCGGGACCCAGGGCTCAACCTGAAGGTGGTACAGCTTTTCAGAGACCCGCGAGCCGTGCACAATTCGCGCCTCAAGTCAAGGCAGGGACTGCTGCGGGAGAGCATCCAGGTGCTGCGCACTCGCCAGAGGAGCGACCGCTTTCACCGCGTGCTGCTGGCACATGGCATGGGCGTGCGTCCTGGGGGCCAGTCCCGTGCACTGCCCGCCGCACCCCGGGCCGATTTCTTTTTGACCGGAGCGCTAGAGGTTATCTGCGAGGCTTGGCTGCGCGACCTGCTTTTTGCGCGCGGCGCTCCTGCCTGGCTGCGGCGCCGCTACATGAAGGTGCGCTATGAGGACCTGGTGCGGCAGCCGCGCAACCAACTGCGCCGTCTGCTGCGCTTCTCTGGGCTGCGTGCACTTGCTGCACTGGATGCCTTCGCGCTCAACATGACGCGCGGCTCAGCCTACGGCGCGGACCGACCCTTCCATCTGTCCGCTCGCGACGCCAGGGAGGCCGTGCACGCCTGGCGCGAGCGCCTGAGCCGAGAGCAGGTGCGTCAGGTGGAGGCTGCCTGCGCTCCAGCTATGCGTCTGCTGGCCTACCCTCGCAGTGGAGAGAGCGACGCGGAGCCACCTATGGGAGGGGAGACGCTACTGGAGTCCGAGGTTGACAGCAACACATAACCCCTCATGCCCAGTCTAGGGCAAATCTGGTAAGGTGCTGGCGTGCTAGGCGGAGCATGAGGAAAGTTCATGGGGTGCTTGAAATGGCCCACAGGTGCAAGTGGAGAGGGATGGTGCAGTGTGGAATCTCAGGCTATCTGATTAGGTCCTGATTCACTGGGTTCTCCAATTTAGCCACCCACTTCTGCAGAGGAGTACTCTGATCAAGAGAGGATGCTTTAAGTGCAGGTGGCAGCTGAAGCAGAGCCTACATCTCGTTCCCAGTCCTTGTTTTTTTTTTTTTTTTTGCACAGGGGTGAGGGGTGGGGCGATGAGACAGGGTCTTGCTGTGCAGTGCAAGTTAGCCTTGAACTCAAAGCAATCCTCCTCCAGGAGGAGGATTGGGATAACAGGCTTTCGCCACCACGCCAGGCCCCAGTCCCTTCTTTGAAGTGGGAGGTATCAAAATTCAGAGGAGAGGAGAGAAAGTCTGAAATAATAATTAATAGAACTTTCGATGTGAAGTGTATAAATTCAAGGAACTCTTTGAAGTTGATGGTTATAAACGTCTATTCATGCCAGATTGTGCTGTGGAGCAAATTTTTTCCATACTATTTTCTTGTCAGAGAGAAACCAAGAGCAGTGTTTAGTGGAAAGATATCAGCACTTTAACCCTATCTATTCCTTATCTTTCTGTTTCATTTTGTTTTCTGTCTCAAGCTGAAGCTACAGGGCTTTCCTTCTGAGTAGCAAGTATGCAGGCTCATCTGTGTGTCTCACACCCTGGCATAATGAGGTAGAATAAACTTTGCTGTTCCCTGGCTCACATGTGCCCCTCTCCTACCCTACTCCTCTCCCAGTACTGCTGTTGCAGGATATTTGACTATAACCATTTTGCATCATGTGCCAAAGGCTGAGGTCAGCTTCCTTTAGTGCCAGCAAAACCTCAGGGGTGTGTCTTCCATACCCCACTTCATCCATTTGAGTGATGGAACCTAGATGGGCAGTAGGAGTTTAAGAAAAGTCAGTCTTCTTTTTTCATTCTCTGCAGTTGTGGCATGTAACATTGGGCTAAAGGAAGAGTTAGTTGCACAAAAAGATGACCACAGAAGTCATGTCACCAACATGGGAATACATTTCCCTGAACTGTAAGTTGGAAGAGTGCCACTTTCTGCACTATGCAGACCAGAGGAGGAAAAGCAGTGCTTAGTGGGCGGAAGTGACTTAAATTTCCATTCATTATTTTAGAGCTTAATTCAGCATTCTCCTGGGATGTGTTCTGGGACAAAGGTTGAAAATGTTAATGAAGACTGATTCTGTTAATAGAGCTTGAGTTTCAGAATGATTTCAGAAGCTGGCTGATTTTTCTCCCAGTAATCAAGTGGTTTTGTTGTTCATTTTCTATAATTGCTAGGCAGTCTCTGTACTTTCCTGATTTCCAGAGTGGAAGAAAGTAAGACACAAAGTAAACTGTCAGGTCTTAACAAAAACATCCTTTCATCTGCTAAGTCTGTATTTACAGATGGAACATAAAGATCCCTGATCCTCCTTCACAGGCCTCAGGAGTTCTACTCCTAGGCAAATGCTGCAGCATTTTATGGTTTTATAACCATTTCCCCAAAGTGCCCCCTCCTTTTTTACTAATTTGTATTGAATGCTGGCTGTGATGAGCTAATAAAGAAAATGGAGAGAAGGGTACAGGACATGGATTCTCTAGGAAGTGCAAATCTGTGCTCCTAACAGTGACTATGGGGAAAGACACCAGTGCCACTGTTTGGAAGGCCAGCGGGGCTTCCTTGGGTGCATCTGAGTGCAAGTTTGAAGCTCTTGCAGACTGGTGGCTGAGCCCTTCCTCCCACACTGGACTCTTATTAAGGTACATTTATTAAAATGTTTGTATTCCTAATTCCTAGAAAGATAATTCTACTGATCCACTGATGAATTTTACAAACATTTCACTTGGGCCAGTGAAAGTTGAATGGTGTTTACTATTAGATTTCACAGCCCATAATCTCTCCATTGTACATAACTTGCCTGCTTCCCCCGCCCCTTGTATTCTCTGGCAGCAACTCTGGTGCCCCAGGCACCAGACACAGGTTAGGGTCCAAAACACACTTAGCTTTATTACTAATACATTACATTATAGCCAGTATTTGCAAGAGAAACAGATTGAATGCAATACACAGAAATTTACAAGACTACCTGACAGTATCTGTCCAGAGTCCAATGTAGAAGAAATCTGTCTACATGCTACAGATCTTAGAAAATCCAGCTAAAAGCCTGGAGCCCAAGCAATGTCCTGTATGAGTCCTTATCAGGATGCTGAGGAATCTGTGACGGAAGCCTGAAGGATCTGTGCTAGAAAACCCCAGTGCTGGTGCTGGAGGCTAGAGAGTCTACAGTGACAGACCAAAAAGCTGGTGATGGAAGCTGAAGAATCTGTGCCAAAAGCCAGGAGACAGTGCTCAAGGCAAAGACTGGACCTCCTCCAAAGAGGAGCATTTTGGTGAAGCAAAGACTGGTGCTTGTTTCAACAGAATAGCCAAAGCTCTTCCAAGGAAAATCAGCTGAAATCCTTCCCTCATGTTCATTATTTATACGGTTTTGACAATACTCCTCCTTAATTGGGCCTTCTGTGTAAAACACACTGACTCAGTACAGCTGGGCATTCCTGCCTGTGGTGGCTTCCTAAGTGGTGGGTACCTTACTACACCCAGCTGAATTAAACTAGCATGATGCTGAGTGTGGGAGGCCCACCTGAAGATTGTTGCCAGCAGTATAAATGCAGAACAGGAGAAGCTGCCCCGATGCTGTTAGGGTTGCTGTTTGGAGAGGCTGTTGGAAGGTGCTAGTTCTCTTGGTCTGTTCTGCTGGAGGCACTTGTCATGCTGGCTTTCCTGATGAGCTTTGCAGAGGCTCTGTTCCTCATCTTGAGCATCGTCTCCTGGCTCTGGAGGGGAAGATGATGCACTGCTCAGCCTCATGAAAAAGCTTGTTGTGTTGGCTTTCCTGATGAGAGCTCGGCTTTCCTCATTGCTGGATGAGTGAAGGACATCACTGTTGCTGAGGATGGCTGTGGTGCTTTTGGGGGAACTTTGGTGCTTACCTTGAGTGTTGCTTCCTAGCTCCAGTTCAGATCTCTCAGTTTACTAGCACAGATCCTTCATCACACTGGTATAGACTTCCTAGCTTCCACCACTGAACTTTGGGCCTTTCAGCATAGATCTGTGAAGTGGACCCGCATGAGACTTTATTGTGGGCTCTAGGCCTTCCACTGGAATTGTGGGAGGCATTGTAATGAGCTCTAGGTTTTTTGGCTAGACTCATGCAAGGTATTAGGATCTAGGCCCTCAGTTGGAGTCTAGTATTTAGTGTGTGGATAGATTTCTTGCACTTGCTGTATGTGATTGTTGAATGATTCATTATAAAATGCTATTATAAGTTGTGCCTTGTACTATATTGTTTGACTTTAAAAAAAAAAAAAAAACCCAAACCATGACACCACTTGAGTTGACAATTAACCACCATAGTTTGCAACCATGAACAAATAAAGTATTCTTGAGCTGCTTACAGCACCTACATCCATCCTCCTCCTCACAGGACACATGATTGTGCATGTCCTTGGCTCAGCAGTGAAGAGAGGTGGTATATGAATTGACCTGAGGAACCTCTAGATAGTTCATATTCGATAGCCAAAATTTATCAGGGAGGGAGAAAGCTGTTCCTCAGGGTTGACCAGGGAGTGCAGAATCATGAACTAAGTTATCAAGGACACAGGCTCTTTTTTTAATCTTCTTGGCTTTCACTGATCATTCATGTCCCCACTGTCACAGGACAGAAATCACAGCTTTAAGCATCATATCTCCATCCAACTACACAGCATTGGTAAAATGCAGGAACAAAGGTGGTTAGCAGGTAAGAGATGGGGAAGGATTTCCTCATGCAATACTCTTTCATTTAATCTCCTAATAAAAACCTTGCCTAGAACCCTCTACTTTAGCTGACTTCCTTTTCTGTCTCATTGGCTTTATGTCACATGGCCTGCCCTAGCCCAGTAATTGGCAAAAGAGAATGGGAGCACCCTGATTGGCTTAGACTAGTAATTCTCAGCCCTGTCTGAAAGTTACAGCAGTGTTTCTCCTACCATAATTCCTACCTTATCCTGAGGGATATGTTCTGAGACCTCTAGTGGATGCCTGAAACTACAGCTAGTAGTACCAAATCCTATATTCATTGTTTTTTTAACACACAGACACAGACAGACAGACACACACACAGACACACACACACATGAACATGCACACATACATCAACTCTGATAAGGTTTATAATTAGATGAAGTGAGGAACAATAATAAAATAGGAAATTCTAACAATATTGTAATAAAATTACATGAATATAATCTCTTAACTGCAAGAGGAAAGATACTATGTACAGTGTGAATTTGCTGGATGAAGGGATGCTTTACATGCCAGGAAGAATGAAGCAGGACTGCATGAGATTTCATCAAAACAATACTATGAAAAAGCAGTATAAATTATTATACTGAATTATTCTGCGGTTTTCTATCAATATCTTTGTGTGGCAAGCCAACCTGCTAGAAATTCCTAACCAGAGCGGGCAAATGGAGATTAAAAACAAGACATAGCAATAATTTTGGAAGAGAGGTCAATGGACACTTACCTCTAAGTGGACAAAGCCCTGAGCTTTTGGCTCACCTTGCTTTTATTTACTTGGACATGGGAGTAAGCAAACAGAATAGCACAGATTCATCTACCTCCTCTTATCTATAGTATATTATCAGGTAAACAACCAGATCTAATCTGTGTTAACTATCCCTAGAACATTCTAGCATGCTGGCTCATTTGCCAAAGGAGGAACTGCTTGCCACTCCCTCCTTCATCTCCACAGGGAAGGTCATTTAGGCCTTGATCCTTACTCTCTGGTCTTCTAATCTTTGGACTCTTTTTGGCTTGATAACTAAAACCTCAGAAAGTAAAGCCATGCATAATGGGTGAAGTAATATTGTACATTCAGCTGAGGAATGTTCTTTTAAAAAATGCTAACATCTGAGCACCACCCCAGGAATTTTTTTCCTTTCTGTGTAATGCTGATGTTTACCCAGGGTCTGGCACATGCTAGGCAAGTTCTATGCCACTGAGCTATATTTCAAGACCAGAAGATGCTGATTTAACTGTAGTGAAGTGGGCTGATTCCACCATACAACCAAAGCTGAAAACTACTGGCTTGAACCAATGATTCATTTCCTGGGCCCAGGAATGGCACTGGGGCAAGATCAGAATGAGGAATCAAGAACTGTTGGACAGAAAAACCACCTACTACTGTGATTTATGTGGAAAGAACTTGAAGTTATGAAGTGCCATGCAGATTTAGGGCATTGGTATGGAAAGAAAAACTATACACAGATCCCTTTATCACCCTACCACAAAATGCAAAATGTCTTTTTGGTGGTTCCTTACATACAAATCTCATATATATATATAGGATCATCGCCTGCTATTCTGAACAGACTGATGTGCTATTCTTGTCCTTTTGTGTCTATCTTCTTTTGACTTCTACCATTGATAGGACCCAAAATTTCATTCCTGTAGTTTGTTTGTTTGTTTGCTTGTTTATTTATTTTGGTGTTGAGGATGGAAACCAGGACCTCAGTTATGTGCTCTACCATGAGCCCCAGTCCTAACTCACTATAAGCATTCAAGGTGCATTGGTCTTTGTCCTTGACAAGATATATGCATCCTTTAGAAGAAATTAGGGGGGGCTGGGGAGATAGCTCAGTAGAATAAGTGCTTGCCTGGCAAGTGCACGGGCCTGAGTTCAATTCCGAGTTCCACAAAAAACTAATAATAAGATAAAAAATAAAAATATAAAAGAAATGAGGGAAAGAGGCAAGTGCCCTGTATGCTCCAACAATCTAGACATCCTCACTGCTCCCCATTGGGCCTACCTTTCATAGTAAGACTCTTCAGTTGGTGGTGTACTTGGTGTTTAGGAAAAGCCAAGACTCATCAAATCTGGGGAGTTAAGCAGGGTAGGCTATTTCTCCAAGGTGAAGGGGCAACCCAAAATACTGCTATTCCTTGGTTCCTATGAAGTCAGTTTTTATATTAGAACAGAGAAAGCCAGGCCTCAGGATGTAGTTGTCCTGGCCACTACTTGAATAAGTATAAGAGGTTGGGGGCTGAGGTTTTGGACCAGTCAGGATGCTTGCCTAGCATGTATGGGGTCCTAGGTTCCATTCCTAATACTGCAAAAACAAAACCCATAAAAAAAGGAAGTTGAATAGGAAGTTTTCTAGGATTTGTTGGTGCTAAGGGGAGGTGACATTTATTGAGCATCTATCTTGTACCCTTGCTTGATGCGCAATGTCTCAGTCCTCAGCTCCACATGTTAGATAGAATTCATATTTTATGGATGATGAATAAAGCTCAGAGGTTAGGTAAGTTGATAACAATTTCACAAGAGAATTAAAATTAGATCCTTTTTATTTTTAAATTAGTGTCTTTAAAATATGTAGAAATAATATAAACAAGTGGCAAAGAGTTAAACAGTACAGAAACACATAAAATATCTGCCAGTCTCAGTTCCTAGAAGTGACCAGTACATTTCTTGTGAAGTATGTCTAGAAAATTTGATGCAAATTCCAACTGAAACATATTGATTTTTATGTACTTCAGTGTATATTATCCTTTTTTAAACTTAATGTTTATGAAATCTTCCTGTATCACTCTTTTTTAGTGGCTATACTGTATTTCATCGTAGAAAGGTATTATATCTACATAGTTCTTACTTCCATGCTGTAGGATATTTAGATTATTGTATATTTTCATTATATTTCACTACATTTTTCAGTAACAACTTTTTGTTATTTTTGTATACATGTGGATGTATCTGTCAGAAATTTGCCATGGTACAGTGGCCTTATGTACAAAAAGGTTCATGCTTCTTACATTTTGAAAGATAAATTTCTTCAAAATCATTCCAACTTTCACTCCCACCACTACTTTCATGGGATGTCTATTT